>CM010599.1:3063595-3366095 GCA_003401635.1 Metschnikowia reukaufii
TTCATCGCATTGGCCAAAAGAAACTCACAAATGTATGGATGTTTGCTATTGAAAACAGCGTGGAAGAGAATATCGTTGCCCTTGGTACAAGCCGGAGAGTTGAATACTTTAGGGCAAATGCAAAAGAAATTAACAATGCTAGTGTGAGTACCACGGCTGTTGAGAATGGGACCGAATTAGGAGCCAATGAATTACGTGCTGCAGAATCATTTGCGTTGACTTTAGGCCCTTCAACGAATAAAAAGGTTGCAGATAGTACGGAATTTGTGGATGATGATGATCTTTACAAAATATATTTTGGAGTGAACTCGGAATAGAAATGCGGGTTAGAAGAAAAATAATAAAATACAAACGCTTAGAAACAGATCATCAAATACTCAAATAAGTGGCCTCATCGTAGCCCTGGTAGATCTTACCTTGCTCAGACAAGTTTTGGCAAATATTTTTGACGTCATTTTCCGAGATGCCTAGACTGTCACTAATCCACTTAACTGGAACACCTTCCAGCATTGACACCGAGTTTGAGGTGATGACGGCCATGATTCTATCATAGTCATTAAACTTTGACACATCACCAGCACCGCCATCAGAAGCTGAAGTACCACTAACAAATAAGCCAGATGAATTTTCTTGTTTAGCCACATCCACCAAACCCTCGGCCGCCAAGTGCGTACGGACAGTATACATCAAATGGTAAATGAGTTCATTGTGGTCGGTGACTGCACGTATAACAGCGTGATTAATCGCCTTCTTCTGGTTGAATTCCTTCAAGGCACCCGTGACATACACGTATTTGTTTTCCAAAGCCAGGTAAAATTCTGCCTCTTCATGGGCAGTGGAAACTTTCTCATCCACCCATTTCTTGACATCCACCGATCCCGTGCCATCCTCAATCGTGATTGTGATTGAACTGGTCTGGTTATCGACTCTGCGAACTACACCCACAAAAGAAACCATGTTCAAAGTCACCTTGTTGATGATGAATTCGCCATCAGGAACCGGTTGAGTCGCGTCATTAATTTGCTTGATGGTCACTGGACTTAATGTGT
This sequence comes from Metschnikowia reukaufii, assembly GCA_003401635.1. Taxonomy (NCBI): domain Eukaryota; kingdom Fungi; phylum Ascomycota; class Pichiomycetes; order Serinales; family Metschnikowiaceae; genus Metschnikowia; species Metschnikowia reukaufii. The sequence goes on from CM010599.1 coordinate 3,064,645, forward strand.
TTCTTGTTTGCAGCAGTTGGCGTTGCGAACCTTCGCCACCACCCATATCATTATATTGCGCATCTGTGCTAAATCCTCCGTCGCCATAGTTCGTGTAATTTCCGTAGTCAGCCATATTTAGTTAGTCTTGTTTGATGGGTAAGGTGTCACGTCTGGATAGAGACTTTTTGTAGAGACCCAGAGCGCGTCGCGCACGTGACCGGTGGCGTGCGACGCCAACCAAACTCGCGTCTCCAACAACTCGGCTGCGACACGTCTTTTGGGCGCGGCTCCTTATTGCCTTTTCGAGATTACTTGTTTAACAAGTTTTAATTATCATTCATTATATGTAAATATCTAATTTAAAATTACCAATTGTTCATATTTGCTTCGAATCATTAAAATGCATACTTCGAGCTGGATCTGACTTTCTTACCGTAGACGTAAAACAACACTGGCACTGGAATCATTGCAGCAGACAAACAACCCAAGAAGGTGGTTGCCCATTTGATTTGCATACCCTCGAACATTTGACGAGCAAAAAGTGGGAAGGCAGCTCCAAAAGAAGATCTCAAAAACGTGTTTCCTGCCAAGGCAGAGGCTGCGAAAAACAAGTAACAGTCAATGATATAGTTCAATGATGGCAAAAATAAGAGAATAAGACCCATACCGATTGGTGCGGCACCAATGGTTGGCACAATCCAGTGCACTTGCTTAGGGTAACTTCCTGCCCATCCAAGCCAAAAGATACCAATGGTGAAAACAATGGATCCAACAATCATAGGTGGTAATCTTTCTTCTGGGACAGGTTTTCCGCCATTAGCTTCTAAGATTCTCACAAATCTCTTCTCCATGAAAATACCAGTCACACCACCGATAAAGATACCAATAAGCATAGAAAGATAAGGCAACTCACCAATACCAGGGGAGAATTTATATTCACCCTGGAAAATCAAGGGCACAGCAGTCAAGAACAAGTACAAAAGACCATAAATGAAGGCATTGTAGAGCGAAATCAAAAACAAAATGGGCTCTGTGAACAACATGACAATTGGTCTAGTGATGTTCTTCTCTACGATTTCCTTCAAAGAAAGCGAAACCTCTTCATGAGGAGCGCTAATTCCCCAGTTTCCTGTTCTTCTTCTCAAAGTTTCGGCTTTTCTAGCCAAAATTATACCATGGTGGGTTTCACTAAGAATCAACACAACACAAATTGTCGCAAGTGCACCAATGAGTCCCGTCAAGTAAACCGTCCATCTCCATCCCATATGTGGGTTCTTCACCGTGAAACCGCCGATTATAGGGGCTAACATAGGGCCACCAAACAACACCATAGCGAAAATAGACATGGCCTTACCACGATATTTGGCTGAAAACATGTCTGACATAGAAGCTGGAGCAACAACCAAGGGAGCGGCTCCAATAAAACCGGAAAAGAATCTACAGATCATGACTGTCTGGATATCTTTAGCTGTAGCCGTTGCGAATGAGAAGCACATAAAGCCAAAAAGAGATGGAACAAGAATCAACTTTCTTCCGTACAATTCAGAAAGAGGACCCCAGATAATAGGGCCAGATGCAAAGCCGAACACGAAAAGAGAGGTTCCAAGTGTAGCCACCACAGAACCAATATGGAATTCACGCATGAGTTGGGGTGCACCCATTGAGAACATGGCGGATCCCATTGAGACAGATAATGCACTCAAACCAACACTCATACAACAGAGAAGCTTTGTCTTGAGTGTCCAGTTATGTGGGAAAGTGGGGTCATCAGGACCATCGTAACCAACAAGATAAGGCTCTCTGTCGGGAAGGGCTGGGGGATAAGGCTTGTTTGCTCCCATTTTTGGCATTGGTTCTGTGGAATTGGCGGCTTCCTCATACAATTCATTTCTGTTGGAAAGTCTGCGGCTGACCGTTCTCGCAATAGATTCTGCGGTTAAAGACTGGCGTTCTAAGTCATCTTCGGTGAATCCGTTATTTTGTGTTTCACCGTTAAAAGGGCGTATGTTGTAGTCTTCGTCATTGTTGGATCCTGACTCATTACCGGTTTTCAAGTTGTGATCGGAAAAATTTGAACCGAGGTCTGATGTTGAAGTCATGAGGAAAATCTTGTGAAGGTGTATGCAAAAGGTATATTAATGTTAATCGGGTCAACTGGAAGGCTTTTTTTATTAGCCACTATTAAAGAAAAAAATTGAATGGAAATGAAAGTTAATATTTGAGAGAAACCGGGGCTTAGAGGATTTTCGAAGATATTTATAATGTTCGGGACCTCGGTGATATCATGCGAAGACCGGAAGAATGGTGTGCAGTTAGGCATCGCATGCGTTCGCGAAGCCGTGTGATGACAAACCTGCCGAAGCAACTCGGATGGTAAATTCCGAAACATCCGATGTTCAGTGGAGGGAAGATTTTTACTGCCCGCACAAACTCTTTTTTTTTTTCTATTTCTCTTCTAAACCTTGTTTAAAAGCTTAATTTTGCATATCAGTATTATTTTTCGAGAAATCAAAAGAAATAATGATTTTCCTCTAAAGTATTTGACTTTGGGGGTTTGCGGGGCCCTTCACGTTTTGTCATTCTCGTGCATCAGATTGCGCGCGCAACCATATCTCCAAAAATAGTTCCAGCTTATTTTTTATCACTGAACTCACTTTTTGAAAGAAGAATATTCGGTGATTTTCTAATCTCTTTGATATATAGATCAGGAGGTTAGATATGAGTCATTGAATCATCTAGAGTAGTTTGACTTAAGTTGGGAACTGGGTATATCAATAGAGTTTTCCTGCACCCTGAGAACGCAAAGGCAATCAAACATTTAGCCGTTCATAACGGCTCGGCTGTAAACACTGTTGCCAGGTCTAGATCAAATCAGGAAGCTTCCGAGAAGTTTGGCTTTCTTAGAATTATGCTTACTTATATAAAGAGTGGGAGTTTGAAAACAAGTGCATTGGTTAACCCCTCACGGGGTATTATTCCCTAGCTTTCGTTATTTCCATAGTTTTCTTTTTTTTTTTCGAAAACATTTCTTGATTTTGAGCTGCTCACGCCTTTGAATGTTGGGTACGTACCTTGAGAAGGCGCGTTTGAGTGGGGGGCACAGCAATTCGGGGTTTTCCTTTTATTACTATTACTAAAAAATAAGATATCATAGATGTTCAGTACTTCTATTACTATTTTTAAAATTCACAAGTTTCATAAGAAAGAAAATACAGGGCCAATATATTTTCTTTTTCCAGATAAAGTCATATTGGATTATGGGACTCGGCTAGAAAGTACGTGCCGAGTATTAATATGCAGGTACATGTTTTAGTGAGAATGCATCAGCGACGGAATTCGCGGAAAAAGAACTTCCGCGTTCGGAACGGGAACTAACTCTATTCCGAAATATATAGAAGCTTCATAGTTTGTGCTTCAAAATCCATTGAAAATTTGTAAATGTAATTCTTTTTTCAGTCTTTAAGAAAGAGGAAAAATCTTTGGAAAAAAATAGTATTATTTTCAAGTAAAGAAAAAAGAAACTAACTAATTATCGGGTGGGGGCATTCCGGCCGGGCGATCAACTTTAGCGCTCGGCTTGACAGCATACCGAACTGCCGGACTAGGCTTTAAAAATATACAAAAAAAAAAAACACCCATTTGAACAGTTAGACCACGAAATGTTATAAGTAATCCAATAACTTTCCCAATGTCTAATCAAATTACCCAAGTCACTTATATCTCACGATGTTCTCTCTCAAAATGAGATCAGCTTCTGCTAATTTAGATTAAAAGTTGTGTCAATTGCTTTGGACCGGCTATACGGAAGTCCCAAAACTATTCAGTAATATGGTTAGTGATCAAACCGGTTCCTGACTCCTGATGTTATTTTGCAACACGAAATACGTGTTGACAAAAATATTTGTCATAATTTATAATCCAGTCTCGGCCTTTATTTAAAACTCTAGACCAATTTTTCATGAGCCATATGTTGCAGAAGTAGTAGTAGATATATGTTCTTTGATAAAATGAAACTTTCTAATTCCTATTTGCTTTCAGGAGCAGAAGAGACACGGCGCTGTTCCAAGAGCCTGCAGGTGTTCGTAAAGTGATGCAGGCCAATGGTCTTGGCATGTATCGCGATTCTGCCATTTTGGCAATTAATTTCTTGTCTTACTCTAATGTGAGTATCTCAGAGAAAAATGTATTGCTGGCACATACCTTCTTTTTCCAAAGTGAACTAATTTTTGTATCTCATTTAGGGCTTGATTGGTGTTATAGAAGTACGTTTTTTATCGAGTGTAATTTTCGAAGTATCAACATTCGAAGCAAGAAAGTGCTGCAGTCATCTATTTGGCTTCAATTTTATAAGACGTTTTTCTGTTACAAAAAGGCTTCATAGCCGGATTAGCTTACACTTGTTCATTTAAAAGACCTTACAAAATATGGGTATGAAAGAAACTGATTCAATGTGCCAACACCTTCCTGCAATTAGACAATTATTTCGCGGTTGAGGACCCAAATATTGGACACATTATACCTTGAAAACAATGGCAGCCACCGGTTTGATAACCGTGTCCAAAATATAAATTCAGCTCCCTTTTTTTTATGACCAAGAAGAAACAAAAAGGAGTTTTTCCAAATAATAAATCAATATTTAAATGTCGTAATGTCAGTAAATTTCTGGTTTAGTTTGAGCACTCTGCCTCTCAAATTCCAGACCCACGTCTTTAGTAGACCCGTGGTCGCCAGTCGCGTTTTCAGAGCGTCGTCGCCGCCAAACTCACAATTAGTTTGAGATTTACCCTTACAAGTCAATAAAAATCGCCGCTTCTGGTTTATAATGGAGGGAAAGGAAGTTTTAAAAAATACAGAATCGATGCTGTCGCCTGAATTTTCAGAATCCGTCGAAATTCCTGACACCGTGGTAATCGATGACGCGTCCGACGACCAATCTGATGAGAAAAATAAAAAACCCATCAACCTGCTGGAGAAGACGGAAAATTCTGCTGCTACTACCCAAAATGAAAATTTGGACCTTGAAGAAAAAGAAAAACTTCCCGCTGAAGATCAGCAGAAAATTCAGACCTCTTCTTTACTTGATGATGGTAATAATGCAGACCAACCTTCAAACTCCGTTAGCCGCAGCGGAGATAGCAAAAGAAAGAGCAAACTGTTAAATGCACCAGTTGTGAAAAAGCAAAAGCAAGCCTTACTCAATTTCTCTGGCTCTTCAGGACCGGGACCATTATCGTTGAAGTTAAAATTGGGCCCCAAAACCCCCAAGAATGATGATCTCAAAAACCCAAAGAACGAAAGTAGCGCTGTCCAAACTGCCCTTCCCCTTAAGGTTTCTCCGAAATTTATGGTTACAATTCCCCTCAAAAAGGAGGTTAACCAATCTGGAAATGAAGTGACTATATTGCAAGAAAGTACGTCGCCAGAAGTCATTGCTGTCCCGAATAGCCCGAAAGAATCTTCTTCAAAAGGTCAAAAACTCACGTTCAAGTTGAAACCCAATGTAAGCAGAACTACCATCATTCGTGACAAGAGCAAACTTCTTAGGTCCAACCCTGGGCCATTTGTTAGTTTGAATTATGATCTTTATGATGACAATCTAATCACTGCTCCCATCAACGAGACAGCAGCGCAAGAAAAACTAGCATTTGGATTTCCAGTTCAGAAGAAACCGTGGCTACTCGATGTAACTTACATCATTGCATTCCTTGGCATATTTAAAGATATTGTGCAGATCGGTCCGCTAGGTCCAGCTGATTTTGAAAAGGGGTTGGGACTTGGCTATAACTCTGAGGAAGATCCAGATATAATAGGGGCAATACCGAATGTTTCTCCAACTATGGATCTTCTTTTCCGAAAATTGCTTGCACTTGTTCTTAATCGTAAGAAGCCGATTGCGCGTGATGGTCAACGTTCAGCTTTGCAAGAACTTAAATCTAAGTACATTGAATTCGGCCTTCCTCGGGAATGGAGAGATGATACCAACATTCATGTAACCAATACCATCGTTTGTGACACCACTGAAGATAGGGTTGATGAATCAAAGCCCCAAATATCAGCGGAAGAAGCAGTTGAATTTGAGGGTCCACAGGAACTTTTTAATCCGTTCCATGAATCTGGGTTCGAAAAGTTTGGACTTGGAGGAATCACTTCTCCGGAAGACCGTTGTATCATGATGCGCTGTTTGGTTACCTGGTGTTTATCTGAAAGCTCAACAATCAGACAACAGTTGGCAGACTCCATAAATAAGCAAGATACTTCTGGCGAGCGTGATACGTTCTATGCGTCGCGAGCGATTCTTAAGGGGTTTTCTCAAACCATCGAGACAAAAAAAGATCTCCAACGTAAATTTTCCAAAAAGGGTAAACAAGGCCTGCCTGCTGGAGGCAGCGAAACATTTCCAGCATACTTTGATCCGACATCAGACCCGTTCAACCACCCTTTGTCATTTCGCTTCAATGAATTTGTTGTAGGTGATTGTGGCTTCCATATTGGTCGGTTCTATTTGGTAAGAATGGCAGACCCATCTAGTGGCAGAGTATCCTCGTTGGATCAAATGCGTGGAGCAACAACAGATCGAGCGGGTGTTCGCCTGTCCACACCATCTGGTTTTGCTTTGTGTGTGGAGGATGTACATTCAGTTTTAGTCGAATCTTTGGGTGAATTTGGCGTTGAATTCGACAAGGAAGGTAATGAAGTTGAATCAAACATTAATGCTGATGAATCCCACCATTGGTATTGCGTTGCATCGAACTGTGAGCAATTGGAGAGTTTTCTTGCTCATATCAGCAAAGTTTTGGGTTTAACCGAGGGAGAATATGGTTACTTGCTGCAAAATAGTGTTGCTTACAAGCCAACACTACACATGTATCAATATTTGAGTCTGATTCTCCCCATGTTACTGGAGTTTGAAAATTTCAGGGAATCGACTGTTCTGATGAGCAGAGCATCCAGAAGAAAGAGAGTGGCATACACAGAACAACCCGAAATAAATGTCGAAAATGATGAGTATCTCGGTGGGGCAGACGAAGACTATTCCGAAGAAGAACAAGATGAAGAGTATCTAGATTGAAAGCTTAACAAGGGTTGGTACAAAATTTAATTATAGAGTAATATACATTAGAATGACTGCGAATCAAAAAGATCAATTCTGGTGTCTACCGAAGGAGTGAGACTCCTTAATAGCTTACGAGTGTGCCTTTCGTGAATTGAACACATCTGGCATCAATCACAATTTTTGAGCTCCCAACATTAGCTCGATCTTTTGCTTCACAAGTTCTTCGTTTTCCTTGAAGAATTCTGCCCTTCTTGCAGTTTCCTCGCTATAGCCCTCCTCACTCTTGAGAGCCTTCAAAGTTTCTGCTTGGCTCTCCAACCATTTTCTCAAGAACGTGACAGGATCCTCACTCAATTCGCGGTAGAAGGTCTCTCTCGAGTTCACATTTTGTAAAGCCGAAATTCCAAGAGAAATGCGCAGGTTCAAAAATTGGACGTGTTCATCAGATTTAGACATGCTTTCAAATGCCTTTTTGTTCTCCTCTATAATCTCTTTCTGGACTTTGCTCATGCTCACAGGTAATTCAATAGGAATATCAATAACAACTTCGCCAAGAGTCGTAGATTTAGTAGTGACCACCTCATAGTCCAAAATTATGGGTTGTCTAGGGTTCAAATGAGGCTGAATCAATTTGTACAAGTCCTTGAATTTGAACACTTCGACCTTCAATAAAGATCTTAGCGTCTCGTCTGCTTGGACAACGGAAATATCGTTGTCATCTTCGTCCTGGACATTCATTGACTGGTTAGAAATGCTTGAAGCAGATACTGCTGGAACCTTTGTGAAGTTGTCGGATCTTTTGAACAAATCTTTATACAAGACATATTGCCATATGTGGTAAACAAGTTCTTGTTGTAACATTTCCCTTCTGCCAGTGAATTCTGCCATTTGACTCGACAATACAAGCTTAGATGAGAAATCCTTGGTCAAAATTGCAATCTTCGTGTCGATATTAAAGATTCCCGAGCGTTTAATGTCGATTCCATCAAACAGGTGTGAAGAGCCATTTGGTACATTTTCCTTAGCATTTGGACCTTGGCCAGAAACAGAGTCTCTCCACTCAATGATGTTTGAAGGTGATCCTTGCAAATTAGGGTAATCACCGTTGGGAACAATTTCAACAGATAATCCCGAGAGGAAAGACGAGAATTTCACTTTTTCCGCGTCGACATTCTCCTTGTTGTCTGGAATAAAACGTCCTTCAATACGAAGAGTCCACGTAGACTCCTGATTTGGGTTTTCGTTAATAGAAGCACCCTGGTCCATTTTTTGCCATGGCATATTTTCGCACGTGTTGTAAACAAACACGCGTAAGGTTCCTGTTTCCTTTTTAGCGTGGCGTGGCTGTAAAGAAGCAGCTTGTATAGATTGGAAGTCCAAGCTCTTTTGGGCAATAATCAAATCCAACTGTTTCTCGGCTTCCTGAAGCTTTTTATACCACTCCAAATTTGGAACCTTGTCGTACAATTTTGCTGGAATTGTCACCTCAGTTGGCGTGTACGAAATGGCTGGTGCTGGTGTATTCACCTGGTGAATCTTTGTGGGAACATCTCCAGTGGATGATGATTGGTTCTGAGCTACTGGAACAGCTGTAGGACCCATGGTGTAAATTTATGCGATTTGAAGAGAGGATTTCAGGGCAAGGTGGACGAAATGTTTGTATAGGTTCGCAGTTCATGTGTCTGACCTGCATATCGTCCTGGGAGCTGGGTGGTTGGGTGCTAATGATAGAAGGGGATGTAGATATAATATGGACTTATTTGACTCTTCAAATATATTTGAGTAAATTCTTTTTAGTTGACTGGGACCTACCTGGTTGTTGTGGAAAAAAATGTATTACTATGGAGTTAGCTAATGGTTATTGTTTTCCAACTGTAAGGCAGGTATCAAGTGCACTTTTATGTTAAACGATGACTTTTCAGATTTCCGACAGGTCCAACTTCGTCTAATTATAATAGGAGTTATTGTAATTTTTAAAGAAATAGAAATTAAATGAAGTTTGTTAAAACACTTCTTCTATGTGATGTCATGGAGGTTACGCGGGTTACGCGATCATGTTGCAACCTGTCCACTTTCCTGTGATAATGTATAGCAACTATCTATCAATTATAGTATTTGCCTATATGGGACAAACTTAGAAAAAGTTCTAGAAGGAAATAAAATATATATTATCCAAAATCAAAGAGAAGTTCATTCAGGTCTGCAAAATCTCTCAGAAAACTGCTCACCCAGATATCTAATTATCAGGTGAGTTTCGCATTAACGTGTGCGAGCCCTACAGGCCCCAAAGATCTCATCCCAGTTAGACATTAAACCTTCTTTTACTTCCAATGAATTCGTCAAACTCTCAAGGTGTGAAAGTACGAAAACGGAAAATCAAAACCAGTGTATCTACGGATGCACAGCGTAATGCCCGAAATGTCATAAGGAAGCGGAAACAAGATTTACTCCGCCGTATAAACTACAGTTCTGTCTTTGCCGTGGTACTTCTACCTTTGGGTGCCATTAGTTATTTGATCCACGCCAACTTGAGCTTTATCCCAACCAACACAAGAACATTTTGGTTTTCGATTATTTATTACTATGTCACCATGCTTGCGTTTACTGCCGGCTACCACAAATGCTATTGTCATTCTACTTTCCGTCCAAAGTACTCACCTCTACATGTATACTTTGGGATATTCGGTGCAAGTGTAGGAATGGGCCCTATACGGACATGGGCAGCATTGCACAGAGCCCATCATCAATATACAGATGATCCAGAAAAAGACCCGCATTCCATAAAGCGTGGGTTCTTTTGGGCTCATTGTGGGTGGCTTTTGAAAAGGCCAAAGACGACAGCATTTTATAGCGATTTCATCGAGCATGAGTTTCCTTCTGCTGTGGAAAAATCACCTCAACTTGACGAAACTATTACCTTGAATTCATCGCCTCCTTCAGAGATAGATGTTGAACTTGAGGAAAGTGATGATGAATCTGCACAAGTCAATGCCGAAAGAGCAGAAAGGGCACTTGGAACTCTCAAATGGATTCTTTGGCAAGAAAGGCTTTGCTTCTGGTTCTTTCTCCTAACCACAATTGCTATTCCAGTCCTAGTGAGCGTCATCATTTGTCGCGATTCTTGGGTAAATGGCCTTTTATATCCTGGTATTTTGAGAATGTTTGCGTGCCAACAACTGATCTTCAGTACAGAGTCGATTTGTCACTTTAAAAGTCTTCAAGTGACCATTCCCTCTCAGCCATTTAATGACAAGAACTCGCTGGTGAACTGTGCAAATCCATTGGTGGATTTACTTACCTTTGGACAGGCTCTGCAGAATTACCATCATGAGTTCCCACATGACTACCGCGTATCGTCCCTGTTGTGGGCATTTGACCCTACAAAGTGGTTTATTTTTATTTTGTTACAGCTCAGGTTGGTTGACGATGTTGCCAAGGCCCCTCAAAGCTTAGTAACTCAACTACGGATCCAGCAGCAACAGCATGTTTTAAATCATTTGAAATCGCAATTGAATTGGGGTACACCTATTTCCAAGTTACCCATGATTGCAACAAGAGATTTCAGAAGGCTCTGTAACTCGGAGTCATCGCACAATAGAATTTACATTGTCATTCAAAACATTATACATGACATTACCCCATTCATGGACCAACACCCTGGTGGATTGGCTCTATTGAAGGCCTCTCATGGGAAAGATGCCACCAAAGCATTTTATGGTGGAGTTTATGGTCATCTGACGGCCGCAGTGAATCTTCTAGCTACAATGAGGATTGGTGTGCTTGACGTGGGTAATGACGAAGATGTGTGGAGAAGAGTTGCAAGAGAAGAAGGCCAAAATGAAGATGATGATTCGAGACGCAACGCTCAATACCGAAGTGCTGAAGCGGCATAAAGGACAATCATTTTGGTTTTTTGTTTTTTGTTTTTTACAAAAAATTACTTCTCATCATTACCAATTAACATGTGAAGCTTGCAATTTCCAACTCCACCTTGGTGCGCGCTCGCCAATGTCGGGGGCGGTCTCCTGATTTTTGCCCGCGATAATCTTATTGAAAACCTCTACGCATATAATTCCCCCAAAAATGAATCCCCTGCTTTTCCACATCACAGATTACCGTGGTGCTACTGTTGAGGATCTAGATATTCGCCCAGCCATCTCGGTTAACCCTTCCACGCCGCTTAATAGGGCTTTTGAAGTTGCCTTTGAAAACGAATTCACCTTTCTTCCAGTCATCCACGAAAAAAACAAGAGGTTACTTGGAGTGGTTAAACTAATGGACCAAAAGCCTGTAACTAATGATACCAAATCAAAAGAAACTCTCACCATCGAGCACATGCATTGGTTTAGTCAAAAGGCTAAGGAAAAATACTTAAAGGAGGGCCATCAGGCTGACGTAACAACGCCATTGAATTCAAAAATTCTCAAGCCAAGGTCTTCTGGGGGACAGAACTACCGCGTGTTGACTCCTATGACTCCTTTGGAAGACTTGGGTAAATTCTTTAACTCAGGAAACTATTTTGCTATCATCACCAACGGGGAAGGAAACTTGGTCTATGGAGTGGTGACTCCCGAAGACTTGGGCAAATACGAACATTCTAGACCACGCTTATAAGGACATTTTCATGTATTTTTAATTAAAAATCACTTAGAATAACGTTAGAGTGCAAGATACAGCCCCTCTTAATTTGGAATCTCGAGAACCAACTTTCCTGAAGTCTTTCTGCTTTCCAAGTCATCTGTTGCTTGAGCATACTCAGATAAAGGATAGGTTTTGTAGATTTTTGCAACCACGGTTCCTTTTGCTAAAGCATCCTGCAAAATTTGCGTGTATTGGTCCCACTCTTTCTTTGTTTGAACGGAGTTGAACAACAGAGACCGGGTGATTTTCAAGTTCTTGCTGCCTAATCTGTTCAAGTTAAAGGGAGGAATAACACCACTTGCGTTTCCGTAACTGACCAAAGTTCCCTTTCTACCAATCGATTCGAAGGAGGCCTCGAATGAATCCTTTCCAACACTATCAAAAGAAGCACGAACTCCCTGACCGCTAGTGATTTCCGCCACTTTTGCGGCAATATCTTCATCTGACTTGATCAAAAATTCAGCACCATTCTCCTTGGCAGTCTGCAACTTCTCATCAGTAGATGCAATTGCAATCACCTTTGCGCCAATAGAGTGGGTGTATCTGGTGAGAATCTGGCCAACACCGCCTGCAGCAGCCCAAATCAAAATGAAATCACCTTTTTTCAAGACTCGATTGGGAGTGTAACTGCAGTTAAACCCTGGAGTAAGATTGCTGCCCACCTCTTCAAATCCTCATCAGTAGCATCCTCTGGGAGCTTTTTAATCTGTACCGTCGCGTCAGAAAGTTTCACATACTGAGCAAAAGAATTGGGTGCAATGTAAGCGACCTTGTCTCCAACCTTATAGTCGGTGACCTCCTCGCCAACAGCAGCAATAACACCAGAAGCTTCTCTTCCGAAAACGTGAGGAAATTGGGTAGGATAGACGCCTTTCCGGAAATAGGCATCGATAAAATTAACACCGGCATATTTGTTCTTAATAATGATATCATGAGGCCCAGTAATCTGGGGAGACTCGATTTCGGCATACTGAATACCATTGGGTGTTTCAGCAATTTCGTTGGCCAAAGAGACCTTTTGTAATTTGGGAATTGACATTTTTTATTTTAATATTAATAATTTTTAGAATTATTACTCGAGGTAAATTCAGGGTCTTTTATAATTAACCACGGACACCGGAACCACAGTTGTTCTGCATACATTGCAACATGCTTACTAAGATACGCTCGATCCGCTTGTCTTTCCGTATCGGAAATCGTAACCACATTCGTAAATAATCTCAACTGGTAACCTCAATTATCAGCCCAAAATAGAGATATTTCAACCGGGGATTCTGATTCATTGCAATTTCAATTTTCTCAAATATTTGATAAGAAAAAATGACAATAAAATTCGTTCAAAAAAAAACTGGGGATAACCTTGCAGCTTCTGATTCCGCAGTCTGCCGCCACAGCCGTCTTCCTGTCTCCACACTATTCTTTCCTGTTTAGCATTTTCATAGCGCCGGCACATTGCAATCGCCACATTTTTTTTTGCAAAAACATGGTAAACAGAAGTCTCAAGGCCCTGTGATTTTAGGTCAATTTAATGAGCGTCAAGGCCTCTCTTTCTCTATTTCGCTTATCTATTGCGTGTAGCCCTTGTTTCTCTGGCAGGCGTTTGCTTCTTCAAATGTTTCTTCCCTTGTTTTGCAAGAGTTCTTTCAGCGGCATCGCCATGCTGGATCTTCTTACCCTCCAATCCTTCTTTATAAGCATAGGTTAAAGATATACGGTTGTTCATTAAAATAGCCCCATTCAACCGTTCGATCGCCAAATCGCTGCTTTCGAAATCACCAAACTCGATAAAGCCATATCCTTTTGAATGACCAGCTTCATCTCTCATTATCAACGGATGATTAATGAGGTTACCAATACTAGAAAATGTATTCTGTAGGTATTTTTCGTCTACTAGCTGGTGCAAATTCTTGATGAATAACTTCGCACCGACCCCCGTAGACTGTTTAAAATCGGTTGTGCTGGAGCTGGTACCTTGAGGATCAATTTTTTTCATCTTTAAAGTCTTTCCAAAAAGTCTTACTCCTCGAAGAACATTAAGTGCATATTCTGCATCTTCAATAGTCCGGAACTCAACAAACCCAAACCCTTGGTGTGTTCGTAGAACTCTATCTTTAGGAAGATTAAGCAGTTTCACCGGGCCAACCTGGATAAAAAGTTCATAAAGAAGAGCTTCCGTGACCTGGGCATCTAGATTACCAATATATAGAGTAGACTGGACATTTCTCTCGTTATCGTGTGGTTTTCTAAATACGTTCATCTGGTTCTTATTGCTGGTTAAGTGTTTCCAGAATGTGCTTGGTTAGTGGTGGAGGGCATCTCGCGCGGTGCAGGTCGATTCCACTGAGGCTACCCCGGTTACGTTTAGATTTAATGGAGAGAGCATTAGAATTTTATATATAAAAAATTCACCTTTTTTTTTATCTAGTTTGTTTATTCTATATGCAATAACATCTATTTTTTTTTTTTTTTTTCTAATGAAAGTAGTGGCAGCGGAAATCATTCTGTAGACGTGACAGGAACATCTGGGTGCTCTAATTTCTGATCCACCAAGCTGGTATGATTTTCCAAATTCGTTACTATGGGACCGTCTTCTGGGGGAGGTTTGGACGATTCCTCTTCAGGTGCACTGTCGTTATCTGAATCCGAACCATCCAGACTCGAATCGGAGTCTGAACTGTCATCGGAGTCCAGGTCCGAATCCGAATCTGAGCTTGAAGATTCATCCGAGCTGTCTGATTCGATACCATATCCATGCATTCCAGAAAAGTCAGCGTCAACAACAGGTGCAAGGGATACATAAATTTTTGGAAATTCAAGAACAATCTTATCTTTCAACGCCGTAGCTAGCGGCTCCTCCGCGTTTAACGGTATGAGCGACACTTTATGTGGAACTATGCTGACACAATTCTCTAGATAGAAATTTAATGACAGCTTTTCAATTTCTTCTTTGTTGAAGGATCTGGCCAAGACCGTCATCGGCACGGCGTCCTTTAATGCGATAGACTCCTTGAGTCTGAAACTGATAAATGACTTTTTGGGTTCACCGTCGTTTTCAAATGGCATCCATTCGACTGTCCACGTAAATGAACTTGATTTCTTATCATATCCTGATTTATTTTGTGAGCTTCTTGACATACCAGCAGGAAGATGAATAATTAATGTGTTTTCTCTTTTAACGGATGTGGCAGTGACATTGGGGAAAACTTTTTTAACCAAGGCCAACCTGGGGTCTTCTTCTTGTGCTTCGTTATAGCGAGGGCGTTTCACGTTCTTATTCTGGTTGAATGTTCGCTTAAATACCTGTCTTGCGTTTTCTTTAAGATCTGATTTTCCAATATTTATCTTGCGCTCGAAGTTGAGAAGGTAATTGTAGTCTCTATTAACCAAGGCTTGGTTTGAACCAAGGTCATTGTTGGGTATAAACCTTGTGGGATCGACAGTACCCGTGCATTCCGTTCGAAGTTTGTGTCTTTTAACACATTCTAGTGAACAAGTTTTGGATTCGCAGGCTGGACAGGTATATTTTGATTCTTTTTCTAGGCAAACGGAACAAATTTCAGAGGACATTTATGGTTTTCTTTTGTTTTTATTTTATCGAATGAAGATGATTAAGAAATTTTATGTAATTGTGTAGGCAATAATCAACTGGGACTTAAATGTTGATGAGATGAGATGAGATGCAGCAGGTATGACGAAACGCGACAGTTCGGGGTAGATGCTAAAGACGTAAACACATGGCGAGCAAAGAGATAAATACAAAAAAAGAATTAGTGCCTCACATAAAATTGTTTTTGCCCCTTTTAAACAAAATTTATTTTTGAAGTAACTTTGAAATAAATAAATAAATAAAAAGAAAAAGAAAAAGAAAAAGAAAAACGTATCTAATTGTATTGCCTTGAAAAAGGTATGTATGGACATTGACTGTCGCAACACGGCTGCAATCAGCGTCAATTGAATTAAGAAGGTTTCCAAAAGAAAAGAGAAATGACAAAAAGTATAGAAAATAAGAAAAAGGAGAAATTAATGAGAAAATCTTTATATTTTCCTAATTCCAAATCTTCTTTTCACCCTTCTATAATTTAACCGAACAGGTGCAACCTAGATTGGCCCCATTAACTTCTTCAGTACACCAGTACACCATTAAGACGGAAATATTTTTCGAGCCTACAACCCGTCGAGTCTAGTTTCCATTTCCAGACACGTTAAATTCCGCTAAAATCATGTTTCACAAGGCCAGCATAGCGAGACAGGCCATTAGATGGGCTACCACTAAGTCCGCCTCGAAGTCTGACAAAATTCCTGTCCAACTATTACAGGACTGCCTTCCTTTGGGAGTCAAGGGCCAGATCGTGAGAGTCAAACCCGCATACATGAGAAATTTCTTGCACGTCGGTAACAAGGCATGCTACATCTTGAAAGACCAAGAACCCAGAATACCTGTGGTTGAGAAATCTCGTGCTCCTCCTGTTGCTGAGGTGAAGAAGGTGGTCGAAAAGAAGCCTGTTAAGCAAGATTCGGTTCCTGTGTTGTCTTTGGATGACTTATCTAACTTGTTCTCGAAGTCTAGAACTGCCAAGACTGTTGAAGCTTCGTCTACACAAGGCTTCACAGCAGAAGCCGCTACCTCCACTTATAGTTTGGCTGAATTGGGCGACAGTTTGCCCACCACATTCACTATCAATTCGCCTGTTTTCCCCATCACCAGAGACTTCCTTGCATCCGCTGTTTTCAACTCTACTGGTATCGAGATTCCTTCTACTGCCATCACTGTTAAGAATAGCACGGGCGATAATGTGGCCCAGATTGAGTCCTCGGGTCAGTATTCATGGACCTTCGCTGTGTCCGGACAAACGGGCTCTCTCCAGAGAAACCTTAACATTCAATAAACTTGTATATAGACTGTGTATGTTTGAAGCTCGGGTCATGTTTCAATCGCAATCAAATTTAACGAAAGTATCATTCCTGTAGGTGGACTGCAAGTTCGTTTGTTTTAACTGTTCGTTGAATCCAAAGAATATTTTTATGAAGTATAAACAGTTTGGAAATTCTCTTTCCCCAAAAAATTTTATTATTTATTATCTTAAGATTTCTTTGCAGATTATTTTTCTATCCATATATTTATTCACCCTACTTTTCCAATATTGCGTGTAGTTTTATAAAAACCCGTCAAATTAAGTCACTTTTCGCGGATTGCTAAACTACACGCTTTTTTTGCCATCATGAGTTTAAGATCGACAGCAGCACAACTGTCTCGAATTCTGAAACCAAATCAAACGAAAAGATCATTTCTTAACCCCCTCGGAAAGAAACAACCGAAGAGTGGAAATGGAAGTCCGAAGAAAAAACAAAATGAGAGTCAAATAACTAAAGATGAGCCTTTGGAAGTTTCCGAACACAATATTCAAATGGATTTCCAGCTACGAGATGTCTCTTCCATATTGAAAACAATGGACCAGGTTTTGAAAAGCCTATGGGCCGAAAACACACTTTATCATGATAGGTACTTTACTAAAGAGGCAAAATCGAATTGTGAATCACCCTCAGATTTACTATTTCTGTTAAGAGGACTATCAATGGAAGTCAAAGCAGATATAATTAAATACAGAAACCAGCAACTTCCAACGGGAGGCATGCTAACAGTAAATCAGCTCTATACTTTATTCGAATCAAAGGGTAATACTTTTGTTGATCGAAGCCTCGAACTTTTCATCCGAGAGGGACAGATCAGGAAATTCGTCATCACTAATGCACTGCCGGTAATCCTGAGAACCGGTAAAGGTGGTTTTAACAGTCAGATTGCATATGGGTACGAAAATGCTGAAGTGGTTGTTAAAACCGAAGAATACTTGAAGGAGATTTCTGAATCGGTTACACAGACCGATCCAGACTCAGTTTTGGCGATGACGAAGTTCAAAGATTACATCCAGAAAAACCCAACATCACTTTTCGTGACCAATAAGGATTTTTCTGCGCCGGAAATAACAAGTTTGGTAAATGCAGGCTTTTTGACTTTGACTTCTAACCACCACTTTGAAATTGATGTTCATCAGTACTCCATTGCTTATCCCCGGTGTGGGACTTTCCTCAAGATGATTAATGCAGGAAGAAGTTGGCTAGTAAAAACACTCAATAAAACAACTTTCAAAGAGGCTTTGGAAGATAAACTATTCGATAAATGGGAAGGAAAAATAATGGCAAATTTTAGAAGGCCCTTCTATGGATATGATCTCTTATGGATCCTTGCTGACGCCAAGGGCGCAGGCGTAGTAGAGGGATTTAACACTCCAGTGGGAAGAGGTTGGAGACTCACAGGAAAACTTTAAGGAGATGGTTCAATAATGTAGTGTATATTAAGTGTTCTATAATGATGTTATCAAACGAACATAAATTTCAGAGGAAACATGAAACCATTAGCTTCTAACCTTCATCTTCTTTTGCAACTTTCTTTGTTTTCTCTCGTTCGCTTTTTTCTCGGCCTTGGCTTGCTCCTCTCTAGACAAGTTTCTTAACTTCTCCTTCTCTTCTCTCTTCAACTTAGCCTTTTCCTCAGCTAATTCTTCCTGCTTGATAGCCTCCTCGGCTCTCTTGATCTTGGAAATCTCAGCCTCTCTGGTCTTGACAACCTTCTTAGCAGACTCTGATTTGAAGGCGATCTCACCAGAGGAGATTTTATCAACAATCTCAAAAACGGCAGCGAGAACCTCAGAGATCTCAGCCAATTGTTGCTTACCAGTAACCAACTTGAGAGAAAGAACAATTCTGCGTTGGGGAATCAAGTCACGAATGGCTCTTGGTCTGTCGACAGCTTGATCGGTGAAGGCAAGGTATCTCAAGTATGAGGCCATAGAAAGATTCAAGGATTTGGCGAGTCTCTCAGTGAAGGTGTTCTCTTGGTAGTCATTAGCTTCGCTCATGAAAACAAAAGACTCTGGCAATGCGGCAGAGTCAGAGGTCTTGGTCAAAGATAAGTAGTAGTTGATCTTTCTGTACTCGTTCATGCCCAACTTGGAGACGATGGCAGAGACAAAGTTATCGTAGTCGATAGATGGGGTAATCACAATGTCAACCTTGTCCTCTGGGGTGGCGACGGTTTCAGCGAAGTAAGAGAAAATCAGCTCCATAATCCAAATGAAGAAGTTTTGTCTTGGAGCCAAACGGAAAACCAAGTTCACCTTGGAAATGTTCTCACGGCCAGAAGCATACGAGGCAAAGTTTTCGGAGCTGTCTTTCTCGTACAACTTTCCATTGCCGACACCGA
Source organism: Metschnikowia reukaufii (assembly GCA_003401635.1). Taxonomy (NCBI): domain Eukaryota; kingdom Fungi; phylum Ascomycota; class Pichiomycetes; order Serinales; family Metschnikowiaceae; genus Metschnikowia; species Metschnikowia reukaufii. The sequence continues at coordinate 3,083,580 of CM010599.1, forward strand.
ACTGGAAGAAGTTCTCCTCAAAAACAGCCTTCACACCAGTAAGAAAAGAGGACACTTTGTTAGTGTTGTACAGATCACCAAGTTTGTACAAGAACAAAAAGGCAACACAGGTAAGAAGAGTGAACAACTCCAATCTCCAGTCAGAAAGCTGAAGTCTTTGGAAAACATTCATGTTGGTCAACTCCTCCAAGGAATGCATGTGGAAGGTTTTACTAAAATTCAGTTAGTATTGGGAGTCATGAAACGAATTAGAGTTGAAATGGAGGAACTCTAGTATAGTCATTTAAAAAAGTTTTGAAACATACAATGGGGTTCCATCAGCATTAGAAGGACCAGACTTCACGTAGTCAATAATTTTTTGCAACATTTTCGGTACGTGGTGATAGATATCAGATAAGTTTTCAGCGATATCGTCGACATGTTAAGGCGGGGTAGTGCATACAATACTGGTCCAACGACTTATGTCGTCCACCAGTTCAACATTCACCGCGTAATCATGGTGGTTCTCTGCGAGTTCGCCACAGTAGATTAGCTTAAACTTTAAAGTGCTACGGAAAAATTTAAGAAATAATAATTAAAGAGTAAAACAAAAATAAAAATAAAAAGTAACATTAGAAGAAACTTCGTGAATCTTGGAGTTTATAGAACATCCTAACTATATATTTATTGAAGTTCCTTAAAGGCACGAGACCAACTTAAATCACAATATCTAGTCACTGTATCTTTTATCAATGTTCACTAAATCTAATATCTAATATCTTTTTGTCCAATGCCTTTTCGAAATTTGCAGAAATCGAGATAAAAAACATCCATCAAAACTAAAAGCGCACCAGATTAATCAGCTCTGCTTCTCTTAGAGTCACCCTCCTCTGCATCTTTCTTGAACTGGGAAAATCCTTCTCTAACAGCAGATGTAATCAACTCCCTCAAGGCCTCTTCAGGATTCTCGCTGTTTGCAATCTCTTCAAGTTTCTGTCTTCTCTCCGGGTCCATATCTCCGGCATCTTCCTCCATGGTGTATCTAATAGCGTGGCCATCTACGGTACCGGGAACAGGCAAACCTTCAAGTACAGATCCATCTGAAGTCTCAGGCTTGTCGTGCAACAAAGAACGCAAGTACTGCGCTAGTTCTGGGTACTCTTCCTCTTCCTCAATATATTCCGCAGCAGTCTGGCCCTCTTCGTTTTTGATTTTAAAGTCTGCTTTTAGTTCCTCCACGAGAAACTTTGCCGTGTTGATATCTTCAACATGGTGCAATGGGGTGTCACCTTCATTGTCCTGAACATTGATATCTCCACCTTTGCTCATTAGCAATTTTAAGAGGTCAATGTGACCATAAGAAGCAGCAGCATGGATTGGGGTATATCCATTTGGATCTTTTGCATTTGCTGTAAACTCGCTAGAGTTGAGATAATTCTCTACCACTTCGATCTGGTTATCGGCAGCTGCCACCCATATGTTCGACACCATTATTGTAAGAAAAGAGTGGTGTTGTATTTTTTCGATTCGGTACAGGAAGAGCAGACATAGTCTGTGCGAGATGACGTGCAATATAATTTTGTGGGGTTCGCAAGTAAACAGACGATAAATTGGGGTTGCTAGAAAAGAGGCAAGAGTCAAGTCTTTTAATTATATCTATAATTGGAAAAAGTACATAAATCTTTAGCAGTGTCTTAATGGACTTGCGATTGCTGACTACATCACGTGCACAGTGCATATTGTTAAAGGTATTGGAGAAACCCCCCCTGCTCTTCTTCAAAAAAAAAGTTAGGGGGAAAAGAAAAAAAGAATTAGTTTAAAAAATCTTTAACTTTTTGATCATAAATTAGTATGTCAATATAATCACCAGGGGTATAATTCCCCGTGACTTGTCTCAGAGGCTAGACTCGTGTTCGCTCTATTTCGTGCAGGCATAAGATGTAATTTGTCAAACACCAACACCACTTTGTTCTTCAATAATGTCCGACAAAAAACCACTTGAAACGTCGCCGCCCGAGAAATTAAAGGGCTTTGAATGGTGGAGAAGATCCCTTGCCTATAGAACGGGTCTTGGAGTGGACGAGAAAGAAGCTGCACAGTTTGAACACGACTATAAGGCTAAGTACTACCCGGCAAACTGTGACAACTGTGAAAAGAACAGGGACTGGGTGCTTAAATATTCTCCATCAGTAACTTTTATGATGGAACATGTGGGCAAGCTTGGGGGCAACTTGAGTCGTAAAAATATCATCTGTGACGCATGTGATGAAACCAAAGGCGGTGGTTTCCACCCTGAAATGGGCATTCTTCTATGTTCAAATTGGCTACAGGACAAGTACCTGATCGAAGACGTATTGACCCATGAGTTAGTACATGCTTACGACCACTTGAAGTTCAATGTCGATTTGACGAACTTGAGACATCATGCTTGTACAGAGATCCGGGCCTCTATGTTAAGCGGAGAGTGTAGAATCATGAATGAAATCCGCAGAACTGGGTTTGCAAACTTTGGTGGAAAATTTCAGGAATGTGTCAGAAGAAGAGCCACACTTTCAGTATCTGCCAATCCAAAGTGCCAAAGTAAGGAAGACGCGGAGGCTGTGGTTGACTTAGTATGGAAATCGTGTTTCAATGATACCAGACCCTTCGAAAGAGTGTATAGATAAATGTAAATAGAAAATTTTACTCTTTATGGTTTGGTTTAGTATTTGGTGAAGATTTATTAAGAAGGGGTAGGTCCATCCATCCCTGCACGAGAGATATCCAATTGTCTGCCAGTCAATAAGTCCACAAGCCATGAAGCCTATAAATTTACGGCAAGAAAAAGAAAGAAATAGCTGCTTTGGGAATTATACGGAAACTCATGCTTCGATTTTTAGAAAAAAAAAGTCATCGGAAGTGCATAAAAAAAAAAAAGAAAAGTCACCATTTATGATTAAATTATTTCCGGAACGGGGTCAACAGGGTCAGGCATGTCGGCTCGGCTCGAGCTAGCGATGAACCGGCCGTGAACAATTTGCACGTAGACCTGGTCACCGAGGATTCAATTCCATAAGAATCAATACAAAGGAATACTTTTTTTTTTCTTTCAAAATTTACGAATTTTTTAAACTAAGATTCAGCCGTAATTTTCGGTGAATGACGAATGGTCTCGAGGATGGGCGCACAGCAAGAAAACCGAGGGTGCCTTTTGGCTTCGCTTATCGCACTGTTGCTAATTAATCATGCATTCCGGCCGGCCCGGCAGCTCGAAAAGTTTCTTTAATTTCCTGTCATAAATATCCCGGGTATTTCTTTTTATTAATTTTTTGTTTCAGCTCTCCAAAGTGAAACATGCCAAGACGAAACACTCTGGTATCTAACCTCCAGAGAATTTCAAAGAACAAATCTAGAGAGCCTTTGCAGTTCGACCTTACCCCGGAAGATTCCACTGCTAATGAGAGCGAAACTTCATCCATCACAAATGAAAAGGCTGAGATAGAAACAAAACCACCCTTGACTAGCGTCAAGAAATCCCCCAAATCAGATTCCAAGAATTTCAATCAGGCAACCATTGAAAATGTTTTCAGAGAAATCGAACATGATGCACATTCTCGGTCATCAAGAAAGAAGAGAAACTCTGGCAAATTCCGTTCCAACTTTTCAGATATTGAAGCCACAACTGTTCCTCATACTATTTTAGAAGGACCAGAATTCAAAGAATCGCAATTCTTCGGCTTTTTTATTTTCATCTGGCTTGGGGTTGGATTTTTCATGCTAAAGAGCCTTTTGCACACCTATGTCTACAATCGTACGGCCTTTTACCGTGCTCCGCTCCTTGAAATATTCACCACTGGATTACTTAAAATTGCAATCACAGATTTGCTAATGTACTTGTCCATTTATTTTGTTTACTTTATCCAGGTTCTTTGTTCCAAGAATATCATTCAATGGCGTTGGGTAGGCCGGTTTTTAACATCAATTTACGAAATACTTTTTGTTGGGGGTTGGGGATATATTATATGTGAACGGCTTATGAAATACCAGTGGATAGGCCGGATCTTTTTGGTCCTTCACATGTTTGTGCTATTGATGAAGATGCACTCATATGCCTTTTATAATGGGTACCTCTGGAAAATATTGCGCGAGCTCCAGTTCTCAGAAAGTTACTACGAAAGGCTAAGACAAGATTCGGTGGAACTTCCTCAAGGCTTCGAGCCCGAAGCTACTAAAGATTTGATCATGGAGTCTATTGCCTTTTGTAAGTTTGAATTGTTGCACCAGTCCGAAGCCCTTGATAAAGCCAACGAAAGAGGGGTCTTGGAAAAGAATTCAAATGACTTGTGTGCTAACTTGGTGAAGTTTCCCAAAAACATCAATTTAAAGGACTTCTTTCAATTCACAATGTACCCAACAGTTCTGTACTCTCTTGTGATGAAAAGAAAGGAGAAAATCAGCAAATTTTTCTTATTCGAAAAGCTCTGTGCTCTAGTGGGTGTTATCTTCCTCATGCTCATAATAGCAGAGGAATCTATGTATCCATTGGTGATGAGGTGTAATGAGTTTCGTGAAAAGAGTCATTCACTCCAAGAAAAATGCTTTTTTGCATTGTTTGCCTTGATTGATTTGATTCCCCCATTTACCATGGAATACATGTTTGTATTTTATCTTATTTGGGATGTCATATTGAGTGCCATTGGCGAGGTCAGTCAATATGCCGATCGTGACTTTTACGGACCCTGGTGGTCTTGTACTGACTGGTTGCAATTTTCCAGGTACTGGAACAAACCTGTACATGTATTTTTGCACCGCCATGTCTACAATTCATCGATCAGTGCATTCTCTCTTTCAAAGACTGCAGCTGGGATTGTGACCTTCTTGATTTCTAGTGTGATTCATGAAGTAGTCATGTATGTTATATTTGGAAGAATAAGGGGGTTCTTGTTTCTCTTTCAGATGGGCCAAATTCCATTAGTGCTCATGAGCAATTCCAAACTCCTACGGGATAAGAAAATCTTGGGGAATGTCATATGCTGGTTTGGGTTTGTGACAGGACCGCCAATGATTTGCATTCTTTATTTAGTTTTCTAAAAATATCGATAGAAGAAATCTGAAATACAAAACTATTCACTTTGAACTGCCTGAGTAGGACTCACATTTCGCATCCACCACCGCACTGAGGTGGGTACGTGCTCATTGCAAGGATTATTTTAACTTAAAGCAGTAGTCCGATTAAACAAATAAAGGAAGGAAAAAGATTAATAAAATATTAATAAACACAAATAATAATAGAATCATTTTTAAAAAGTTTAGTTGTTGCAATTGCTTTTCCAAATTAGCTTATCAAGGGGTAAGCCATTTCGGGTGTCCTGCATCATGTCTTTTTTCGATTTTATGCTCATCTCCATCACTTTTAAGATCATCAACTGTATCAATAACTAAAATGTCGAGGCCCGAAGAAATCGCACCACCGGAGGTGTTCTATAATGACTCCGAGTCGTTCAAATACACGTCCTCGACACGTGTGCAGCATATCCAGGCCAAGATGACGCTTCGAGCCTTGGAATTATTGAACTTGGAGAAGGAACAACCACATTTTATACTCGATGTTGGATGTGGTTCTGGACTCTCGGGAGAGATTTTAACTGAAGAGGGTTACAATTGGATTGGAATGGATATTGCCCCTAGTATGTTGGCTTCTGCCTTGGATAGAGAGGTGGATGGTGACTTGTTCTTGTCGGATTTGGGTAATGGAATCCCATTTAGAGCAGGAACTTTTGATGCCGCAATCTCGATTTCTGTGATCCAGTGGCTTTGTAACGCTGATTCTGCCGGTTCGGATCCTAAGAAAAGACTTTTGCGTTTTTTCAACTCGTTGTACGCTTCTTTGAAGAGGGGTGGTAAGTTTGTTGCTCAGTTTTATCCCATGAACGATAACCAAACCCAAGCCATTATGGAATGCGCTAAAGTTGCTGGTTTTGCTGGTGGTTTGATTTTGGACGATCCTGAATCTAAAAGAAATAAGAAGCATTACTTGGTCCTCACAGCTGGTCAAGCCGACAGAAACTTGAATTTGGCTGGTGCCCAGATGGATGCTCCAGAAACGACCAAGAAGTTGAGCAGCAAGATGAAGAAGAAGAACGAAACCAGAAAGGATTACATTAATAGAAAGAAGGAGACCATGAGACGCAGAGGTAGAAAGGTTGCAGAGGACTCCAAGTTCACTGCCAGACAGAGAAGACCAAGGTTTTAGCTTGTATAATAGTTTAAAGATAATGGAAGGAATTATATTATATGATAGGAGAATAATTTGAGGTTTTAGCAAAAAAAATCTGATTTGACAGTTGTTGACCACTGTAAAGTATTAACATTTGAAGACAGCGTCAATACTGTGTTCGCGTATGAGGTGTGAGACTCTACTCGGGAAGTTTGACAATATTCGAAAGGTCACCAAAAGAAATTTCTTAGGAATATTTAGGAGTTTTCACAGTAAAAAGAATTATTGTTATTTTTAAATTTGATGTATTATTTAATATGATCTTTTGGCCAAAATATTCTTGTCTGCTTATAATCATCTGGGTCTAGCGGTGGTTTGGCCTGCACACTCGTCACTCACCAGGAACTAAGAAAAAAAAAAGTACATGCTCAGATCTTATTCAACAACCAATGTTCAGTATAGGAAGACAAATCGGGCATATTGTGTCTAAAAACACTAGTCTTGGTGTTCTGACCTTCAGATCACTCTCGACTGTGAAGACCGAGACGGTCTTTGAGCCTCTTGCAAAGAAGAGAGATGGCCAAACCGCCGCCGAATACCTTCACCAACAACTCCTCAAAAAATACGACCCTACGGGTAAAAGAACAGCCCTTGTCAGTGGGCCAGAAAGAATCCGTACTGGTGATGTTATTAAGGTTACATATCTCGATAGAAGCACTGTTCTTGGAAGAGTTCTTGGTATCAAGAGAGGAACTCACAATGTGGGAAGCAACATTTTGATCAGAAACAAGATATCGAAGGTCGGGTGTGAAATGAGGGTTCCTTTATTTAACCCAGAAATCAAGAACATTGAGATCATCGAAAGACCTGAGAAGTATATGCCAAGAAACAAGCAATACTACATCAGAAACACCAAGTACGACGTTGGTGACTTGGAGAATGAGTTGAGATCACAAGGTAAGAAATAGGTGCTTGTATATAAATTTAAAATGGACATCAATTAAAACGAAGTTTCCTACTGACTGGCTATTTTCAGTAGTTTATCGAAAAGGTCATTAGCAAAAGTGTCTCGAAATCCAGCCGAGTGTGTATTCATCAATGCTTCGAAAGTATCGTAATACTTGTTCGAGCCGAGTAGAAACCATCCTCTTTCAGAAACAGAAATCGATAGCTTCTTTCCTTCAAGCGTTTCTAGTTCTATATGGCCGATTGTGGTCAGAATTTTCTGATCCTTTTCAACCAAAGAAATCACAGGAAAATACGACTTGTATTCAGAAGCAATTTGTTTAAGGTCTTCTTGAAGCAACATGGTAAAAACTTAGGAAATCCTATTTAGTGTGATGGTTTGGGGTAGTTTACTCGTTGATGGACAATGGTCGAGGTGGCGAAATCAATGGATGAATTTTGAAGGTGAAAAATCACATCACGTGTGCAACGAAACAAGGTAGTTGAGCCTCTAGATAATATGTAATATAGGTTAAAGCCACGTTAACGTCGAAAATGCCTCAGTTCAAAACTACTAAATAAAACTACTCAAGTTTACAGCGATAAAATCAGAATGTAGCCTCAACTGATTCCCAACGTTCCATATAGATGTCAACGTCAGGCGCCCAGCAACGTGCTTATCAATCTACGCTTATGCCCGATATCTACTCCGCCCGACAAGACATGAAAAATCAGGTCGGGTTTTATGAAGCTCGGAGCTGCGATTTGATGTTAAGAAAAAAAAAAAGAAAACCTGATGTCCTTCGCAAAATCCTTCGCTTTTTATATCATCCTGTTCCGTGCGGGTAACCCAGTTAACTGAAGTCCCAAGGGTCAAAACATGTCAATTGGTAAAAAATGGTAAAACAAATTTAAACTCTCGCTGAAAAAAAAAAAAAAAAACAAGAATTGAAGATAAAAAATTCAATACAAGATCATACTAATAAATTCAATTTTTCCGTTGAAAATGCAATGTCTGTGTTTGTTTTCAAGTTAAAGCTTGGGAATACTCAGTTACATGTGAATCTTTGCAATAAATTGAGCTTAGTTTTTCAGAAAAATAACATTTATTTCTTTCCTAAACATTTGATATCAGAATTGGGAAACAAATTACCACTTGTATGATTGTTTGAAAACCCTGATTTGAATCATTTTTTTGCATCTCTTTTATTTCCCGGGAGGCTTTTCCTGATGCTTCGAGTGCGGGCCGAGAACTTCTATCCGTAACACACCAGACCTTTTTTCCACTGAGCATAACGATAGCAAAAAAAAGAAAAATGGATGTAAAAAAATTCTTAGGTACAAACTTGCGTATCACCCTCCAAGATGGAAGACTGGTGGATGGTGTACTTGCAGTTGTGGATCCATTTGGGAACTTGCTTTTATCTGACGTGTTTGAAAATTCCCAAGATAAACTACACTCCGAGAGGCTTCATAGAAGAGAGCTTGGTTTGGTGAGTGTCCCAAGGGAGCAGGTGAAAAATATATTGCTAGATGAAAGACAGGCTGATGTTTTACAAAGCTAGACGTTTGCTTAGCCATGGTTTTAGGCTTTGATGCTCAGGTAAACCTAGGACCGTTTGCGAAGTATCTGGTCCTGTTTCTCGCGATCGAAGCCCACATCATATTTATGATATTGAGTCTTATGTGATAAACTCTTATCTTTTGCACCCTTGCTGGTTTCTGACACGTGACTACTTGGTCCATGACTAATAAACGACTTCTTTTTGGGTATTTTGTGCCCGACCACCTTATGCTTTGGACTGGCTTTCCCATTCACTGACGCTATGTGTGGACGAGATGGTGGGTTTTTCTTGAGAAAGTAAGTCACATAATTCTTGATCACGTCTTGATTGATTTCTGAGAGATCAAGGTCCTTTTCTTGTGGCCAGTCGTTGTTTTCCAGCCATTCTTCACCTTCGGACCAGTCGCCGGCATCCTCGGGTTCGTTTTCTGGTTCTTTTACGGCTTCCAACACATCTTGGTGCATTTCTTCTTCTTCATAATCTGATATCTCATTTTCTGATTCGGCTCCGGCTTCGGCTCCAACTTCTTCCTCTTCTTCGTCTTCCAGGTTAGAGTTTTCTTCCTGGAAGTCAGAAAAATGGCCATCTTCTTCATCATCATCAAAGATAAAACTCTGAAACTGGAATCCATGTTCTATACACGTACCCCCGAAGTGGTCCCTGGCGCTGAAGAAATGATCCCTTGGGCAATATTTGACGATACATTGATTGACTGCTTCGTGTATCCTACATAAACACTTGACATCAGCTTGGTTTTTTGTGCAAATACGGGAAATATTGTTAATACAATCGAGGAAGCAAGCAGGAGGAGTAGCTATGGTCAATTGCAAGACCAACAAAAGAATTATGTGAAAAAGCATTGGTGTGTTGAAGTTAAAATTGGTTTGCACCCAAAAGACACAAACCGCGCCCTATTCTTGAAGATCCCGCGGGCGACAAGTCAAACCTGAACAACTGAGATAATTTCGAAACGTAGGTTTATCACTGAACATGTGACTTAAGTATTTTTTGGGCTCGATCTTATCTGGAATATTTTAATAAATAAAGTGGGTTCTAATAAATATCTTCAATAGGTTAATAATATATGTTTCTTTAATGCACGACACCTAATTTAAGCCGACAACCGCGGTCTCTGATGAAAAATAAACTTTTCTGAATGCTTAATTAGTTTTGAGGCCATCAGGAATGCGTTTTTGTGATTTTTGAAGGAGGGTACATTTTTCTGAATGCTTCCGAAACTACTTTAATTATTTTGACAGTAATAAAATCCGGTGGACTTGTCCCATTCATGGGCAGGGTATTGATTGCGTCGCGTCATAAAAAAGTCCCTAGACCACCAAGCCTTATATTGAAGGTGGATCTTAAAAAGCAACATCTGAATACTAAGAATGTGACGTTGAAGACAAACAATTTAAATTTGTAATCTTCTTTGATTCCAAAAACAAGGGAAAACATGCAATCCACTCTAAATGGGCGCCCCGTGTTCTATATTCCCACCTTGGCGTGCGCGTACATGTCCATTGAAAGCTAGTTTGTTGTTCCGAACACGACGACGCGGTCCAAGGAACCCCGGTAATTTAACGCTGAGAAGCAAGTACTTGTTAAAAAAAAATGATTGGGACAAATGTATTATCGAGAAAAAAGAAAAAGAAGAAAAATATAGCAATTGTCGATACATTGGTAATGCATAACTCAAGATTTATCGTTAACTCTAATTGTAGGAAAAGACTGTTTTTCGCATTTGCTCCTGCGTATTCATTTTTGATCCTGCTCGTCCAGCACTGCCTGCCTGCCGACTCTCGTGCCCATACAACAAAGCTTAGAAGTGATTTCTAGACTATACCCAGAAGTATTCCCATCACCCGTGGCAACACCAAAAATCAAATTCAAAAAACGGGATCTCTGAAAAATTCTTCTTACAACCTGAGTTCTTTGGTGAAAAGTAAGAAAATACTCGTTGCAATATTAGTTCACTCGACAACGCCTGATCTTTTTCTCTTGTGAGTTAAGCACGATCAATTTTTAAATCTTTTTTCAAAAGAAGGGTAAATATTCCATAACGAAAGACATTCAGAAATGCAAGGTTCCTACAAGAACAACGGACTCCCTCGTCCATACTACATGAAGCCATCTAAACGGGGATCTGTTTATGACAAAATGCCCAAGCAAGTCTTTCTCACCAATTCCCGGAAATTAACCGGCTATCTTGTCATGCTCTTCCTTTTTGGACTCTGTGTGTTTTTAGTTTCTCAAGAACTCAGAACACCTGCTGAATCGAATTATGAGCTCGTTGGAAGTACCGGAAATGCCGGAAAAAGTGTCGAGAAAAACTCTGGCGATGTGGGAAAGTTGGTTGATTCCGCCAAGGACAGCGTTCTTGAAAACGACAAGGCTGACTTGGCCATGAACAAGGCTCAGAACTCAAAAGGCGAATACGGACACGCAGTTATGGAAGCCCCCAAGGGAGGAATGGTGAACGAGGCTCATGTTGTGGGTACGGATGAAGATCTTGTTCTTGATGGTAAGACGAAAAAGACCAACCAGGAGAATGCTCCACCCGGTAAGGGCAAAGGTTTCAAGGCCGCAAGAGAAGATGAGGCCAAAGAGAACCAAGCTGCCTCTGCGGGTAAACCTAAGGCCAAGGCCAACACTGGGGAATCTGGAGCTAAAAATGCTGGCGATCAGGAGGCACCAAAGGATCTCGGGGGTCTCAACAAGCCAACCAAAAAACTTGACGATACGAAGGAAATCCCCGAAGAGCGCAAACAGAAACAGTAAGCGAGACTAATTGACTGGTTTTAGGGATGCGGTTTTAAAGGGCATGAACCATTGAGTTAAAGGGATAACGAAATGCACCACAGCTTATCTATCTCAGCTTTCAGGCATGAGAAGTCCAAATTGGCAGGCTGGTTTATCTTGGAATTTTCAGCAACAATATGAAATCTACTTTAACTGGTGGAATGTCTCTTCAAGATTCCAATTGATGTTTCTGGATGAAGGGAAAATCATTTCCCATCAATAATTTTAGACTACAATTGACGTTGACAGAGACCCTAATTCAAGGAACAAAACATCCAGTTAGGATTTAAGAAAGAATTAAATTACGCTTTTTTTTTTTTCTTTGTTTTTTTTTTTTTCCTTTCCTGTCGTTTTTTCTGTTTTGCAGTTCATTCAAAAAGCAAGAAATTTTCCAGGGGCCGAAAGTCCCCGGGAATGGTCGAAATCCAGCAAATTGGGATCTAGCTGACCTCTAATCAGTAAGTCGCGCACATGCTATCGTTTCTTTTTGTTCGCCAGATCAGACGCAACTAGGAACGGGGCACTTGTTCCCGGTAAAAGAAAATACAAAATAAAACAGTAGATATAGTACTTCTTCAATAGAATAATAAAATAAAGAAAATAAAGAAAATAGCGGCCAAATAAGAGGAAAAAAATTCTGAAAACGGAGTGAAGAAAAATTGCAAAAATGCTCGAAACCTTCCATTGGAAGGGGGGCGAAATTTGGGATCCAACATTCTTGCTATTGGAATGCTCATTTTGCTGCGTGGTTACAGGCAGTTAAACTCAGTATTTCCTGTATACGCAACAGAGACATTTACTCTAAAATAGAAATGCAAGATCAATGTATCTTTGGAATATATTTTAAAAAATGAATAAACAAATAAGTATTCCAGAAACAAATTGAATATTTCAATTATCTCTTCAAAACCTGTTCAAAGCAACAAAAGAAGATGACGTTGCGGCACAGTTCATTCGTTGGGATGGCCAGCCGGGTAATACCCATGGGATGAGACATGAGGCGCATGTACAGGAAGACAACCGTACCCCCGAAAGTAGTAATTAACAGGTAGATCACAGGCAATATTGGAGTATATAAATTAAGGAAACAATAAAGTAGGAGACCAAAATTACCATTCATCATCTTGCAATGATATTACCAAAATTTCCAACGAACAGTACCGATTCTCCACCATGACCCATCTATCTGGCCACGTTGCCACAAGGCCATGCTGACGATTACGCGCACGACCGAAAAAAGAAATCAACGATGGGACTGCACACAGATTCCGACTGGAAAAAAATTTTCTGCATGTCTGCGCACCCATTTAAAGTACGGCCCTCCCGGTTTTTTTTCTCTTCCTTGTATTCCGAAAGCATTGGAAAGATGTCTGCCACCAGTGAATCCAAGTACTCTGCGGAGGTCCTTTCCGAGTTGTTGAGCAAATTGCAAGTTGCTGACAACAAGGAGGAGGCCGCTGCCAACGTTTCTTCTTTCTTGAACTCTTCGATCCTCGAGCACGATGTTCCAGCTGAGTTTTTTGCTGACTTTGCTAAGCAGCTCAAGAGCAAGGACGTTAACACCGTTTCTTCTGCTTTGATTGCTTACGCTCACATTGCCTCTAAGAACAACTTGACTCCATCTGTTGAGCCATACATTGTTGAGTTGGCCCCAGAGGTTGCCACCAAGACCGGCGACAAGAACAAGGATGTTGCTGCTCTTGCTGAGTCTGCTTTGCTTGCCATTGCCACTGCCATCACCCCAACCGCCGTCAAGTCTATCTTGCCAGGTTTGATGTCCAACTTGTCCTCCACTAACAAGTGGACCGAGAAGGTTGCCATCTTGAAGGCTGTCTCCCAATTGGTTGACACCGCCAAGGCCCAGGTTGCTTTGAGAATGCCTGAGTTGATCCCAGCCTTGTCCGAGGCCATGTGGGACACCAAGAAGGAGGTCAAGGAGGCTGCTCATGCCACCATGACCAAGGCCACCGAGACCATCGACAACAAGGATATCGAGAAGTTTATCCCTAAGTTGATTGAGTGTATCGCTAAGCCAACTGAGGTCCCAGAGACTGTCCACGTTTTGGGTGCCACCACCTTCGTTTCCGAGGTCACCATGGCCACTTTGTCCATCATGGCCCCATTGTTGTCCAGAGGTTTGTCTGAGCGTGACACTGCCATCAAGAGAAAGGCTGCCGTCATTGTTGACAACATGTGTAAGTTGGTCGACGACCCTCAAGTTGTTGCTCCTTTCTTGTCCACTTTGTTGCCAGCCTTGAAGGCCAACTTCTCCACTATTGCCGACCCTGAGGCTCGTGGTGTCACTCAACGTGCTTTGGCCACCTTGAAGAGAGTTGGTGCCGTTGGTGCCGACGACTCTATCCCTGAGGTCTCCACTGCTGGTGACACCGAGGTTACCTTGGGTGTCTTCAAGGACTTGGTTGCCGACAAGAAGATTGCTTCTAGATTCGACGTTGCCTTGACCTACATCGCCTCTATTGCCGGTGACTTGATTGACGAGAGAGACATCCAGCCATACTCTTGGTTGCAAAACCTCTTGCCTTTCGCCACCATCTTCTTGCACGAGGAGGAGGCTAAGGAGATCATCGAGGAGTACAGAAAGAGAGCTGTCGACAACATCCCAGCTCCTCCAGCCTTTGAGGATGAGGAGGACGATGGAGAGGACTTGTGTAACTGTGAGTTCTCTTTGGCTTACGGTGCCAAGATCTTGTTGAACAAGACTCAATTCAGATTGAAGAGAAACAGAAGATACGGTTTGTGTGGTCCTAACGGTGCCGGTAAGTCTACCTTGATGAGAGCTATTGCTAACGGTCAAGTCGAGGGCTTCCCAACCCAAGACGAGTGTAGAACCGTCTACGTCGAGCACGACATTGACTCTGCTGATGCTGATCTCCCAGTCGTCGACTTCGTTGTTGCTGACGGTGTCGTTGGTTTGGAAAAGGCCGCCGTCGAGGAGAAGTTGAGAGAGTTTGCTTTCTCTGATGAGATGATCAACATGCCTATCGGTTCTCTTTCCGGTGGTTGGAAGATGAAGTTGGCTTTGGCCAGAGCTGTGTTGAAGAACGCCGACATCTTGTTGTTGGATGAGCCAACTAACCATTTGGATACCGTCAACGTTGCTTGGTTGGTCAACTACTTGAAGACCTGTGGTATCACTTCTATCATTGTCTCTCACGACTCCGGTTTCTTGGACAAGGTCACTGAGTACATTATCCACTACGAGGGTTTCAAGTTGAGAAAGTACAAGGGTAACTTGTCTGAGTTCGTCAAGAAGTGCCCATCTGCTCAATCTTACTACGAGTTGGGTGCCTCTGAGGCTGAGTTCAAGTTCCCTGAGCCAGGTTTCTTGGAGGGTGTCAAGACTAAGCAAAAGGCTATTGTCAAGGTTTCTAACATGTCCTTCCAATACCCAGGTACCACCAAGCCTCAAGTCTCTGGTATTAACTTCCAGTGTTCTTTGTCTTCCAGAATTGCCGTCATCGGTCCTAACGGTGCCGGTAAGTCTACCTTGATTAACGTCTTGACCGGTGAGTTGTTGCCAACTACTGGTGAGGTTTACGTCCACGAGAACTGTCGTATTGCTTACATTAAGCAGCACGCTTTCGCTCACATTGACAACCACTTGGACAAGACTCCATCTGACTACATTCAATGGAGATTCCAGACCGGTGAGGACAGAGAGACCATGGACAGAGCTAACAGAGTCATCAACGAGGACGATGAGAGTGCTATGAACAAGATCTTCAAGATCGAGGGTACTCCAAGAAGAATCGCTGGTATCCACTCCAGAAGAAAGTTCAAGAACTCTTACGAGTACGAGTGTTCTTTCACCTTGGGTGAGAACATTGGTATGAAGAACGAGAGATGGGTCCAGATGATGTCTGTTGACAACGCTTGGTTGCCAAGAGGTGAGTTGATTGAGTCTCACTCCAAGATGGTTGCTGAGGTTGACATGAAGGAGGCTTTGGCTTCCGGTCAATTCAGACCTTTGACCAGAAAGGAGATTGAGGACCATTGTTCTATGTTGGGCTTGGACCCAGAGTTGGTTTCTCACTCCAGAATCAGAGGTTTGTCTGGTGGTCAAAAGGTCAAGTTGGTCTTGGCTGCTTGTACTTGGCAAAGACCCCACTTGATTGTGTTGGATGAGCCAACCAACTACTTGGACAGAGACTCTTTGGGAGCTTTGTCTAAGGCCTTGAAGTCTTTCGACGGTGGTATTGTTATCATTACTCACTCCGCCGAGTTCACCAAGGACTTGACTGAGGAAGTCTGGGCTGTCGTTGACGGTAAGATGACTCCATCCGGTCACAACTGGGTCCAAGGTCAAGGTGCTGGTCCAAGAATCGAGAAGAAGGAGGGTGAAGAGGAAGACAAGTTCGATGCCATGGGTAACAAGATTGCCAGTGCTAAGAAGAAGACTAAGTTGTCCTCTGCTGAGTTGAGAAAGAAGAAGAAGGAGAGAATGAAGAAGAAGAAGGAGTTGGGTGACGCTTACGTCTCTTCTGACGAAGAATACTAAGTGCACATACCGTTCTCGTCATAACCTCCGTTTGCTTTTTCTCTAATCTTAGAAATCAGTTTCTACTAGGTATTAATTTATTTCATATGTTAATATTATAGATGGTATATTAAATCGCACTCGTAGGATGGGTACAACTGCGAAGGGAACCGTATCGCACAAGTAAGAAGCTCATGGTTCCACGAGTAATGTACAAAACGCAACTAAGTCAAGAACAAGTTTGGTTTCTGTTAACTTTGTTGACTTTATTTCTGTTTTGCGGGACGGTATTTTCATTCTTAGTCCCACCAACTATTCCTGTCTCGAATCTCTTGACGTCAATAAACGATACTACGAGTTTATATGGACAAACCCCCAGCTCCTACGCACCGTACTATACTATCTGTACTTCAAAGTCGTTAGTAAGAACGGCAAACTATGTATGTAAACATTGTGTAAAACTTTTTGGCAGTATCTTCGAAGATTGTTAAATTATTTTCCTTCTCTTGTACCTTCGTTTTTCGATACCTCAAATAGAACCCAAAGGCTCCTTTATTAACTTATAGTCCATCAGCTCCTCGGAATATGAGTACGTGGATGAACGCAAAAAACAAGCACGTGAACCTTTTCTCAAGTTTATGGCGAAGAAAAATTTCTTTAATATCTCGGAATTGATTAGGGAAGATCCAGTTACTATTGGTATTGCGGTTTCGGGTGGCGGGTATAGGTCGATGCTAAGTGGAGCAGGTGTTCTTAGTGCATTAGATTCCAGGACCCCCGGGGCAGAAGATCATCTTGGAGGCCTTTTGCAAAGCTCCACTTACATAGTGGGAAATTCTGGAGGGCTGTGGTTAGTGGCAAATAACCTTTTGAATGATGGGTTACCAATTTACGATGCAATAAGGGGGCAAAGCTTCTCATCGCCCTTAATAGAAGGAGTTCCAGACGTCCCAGTTTCTCAGTTACGTGCCAATCTTGACGCCCAGACGTTCGGAAGTAATAATGCTTCTGTTTGGGAGTCCTATTCTAACATCATTAACCAAACAGATCCTGAGAAAGGTTCTTTAGCTTCCACTCTTCTCGACACATTTTTCAAAACAAGAGATGAAGTTGATAATAATAATAAATCAACAATGCATGGACGGAAAAGCCTAGACTTTTACAAAGATTTGAATATTGAAGTCCGAGCAAAGAAAAAGGCAGGGTTTCAAGTATCATTGATTGATTACTGGGGTCGAGCGGTTTCCAAAAAGATATTTCCCCAGGGGAAAAAGTCAGTTAACATATGCATGTCTTCTGTGACAGAACTAACTTCGTTTGAGAACTTTTCACAGTTGTTTCCAATTTTTGGATCAATTGAAAGACTACCAGGAGAAACTGAGCTTAGCTCGGATAGTCATCTCTTTGAGTTCAACCCTTTCGAGTTTGGGTCATGGGATAGCTTTTTAAATTCCTTTGTTGATGTCAAATTTCTAGGAACTGAACTTATCGATGGGGTCTCGACTATAAAAACTAAAAATGAGGATTATTCTGTTTGTCTTTCTGGGTATGATAATATGGGTTTGATAACAGGTACCTCCTCTGGCTTGTTTAACACCGTTTTCCAATACATCTATAAAATGATTTTACAGATGGAAGAGCAATCATCTTCACTCCTATCAATGTTATTGCGAATTTTTGGAATCACTAGCCATCCAAAACCGGAAGATTTTTTGCACCCTGAATATGCTCTTTACTCACCTAACCCGTTCAAAGGCATAACTTCCCCTAATGCAAAGGGCAGGCAGATTTCAAAAGCCCAAAGTCTCTTACTAGCGGACGGGGGAGATGACGGTCAGAATGTCCCATTTCACCCAATGTTAGTCAAATCGAGAAAATTGGAGTTGGTGTTTGCATTTGATGCAACGTCAGATTTAGAAAACTTTCCTAATGGGACTACATTAATTCAAACGGCCAGACGCTATCACTCGACTAATTCCTCCTTAAGATTACCGGTGTTCTCATTTCAAAATATCACTCGCAGGATCTTCCCTAATGTGCCGTCACCAGCAGAATATGTGGAGAAGAATATGGGGAGTCATCCAATATTTCTTGGTTGCGACGTATCACGCGATTTTCCTATTGTGGAACCGGTGGTTACGAACCTTGAAGTGAGTGACCTAAGCGGGGAAGAACAAAGAAAAATTACAGTGAGTGAGGAGTCGTACCTCACTAAAAAGGACAAAGAAACTGATTTTTGGGAAGGTTATATCCCTCCTTTGGTTGTTTATTTCGCCAATTATAATCACACCTATCCGTCAAACACATCTACATTCCGCACAGTCTACAGTGATGCTGAAGTGAGCGGAATGCTTGAAAATGGCTACAGCGTGGCCACTTACAATAACAATACCGAATATCTTCGATGCGTTGGATGCGCCTTAATTAAAAGAAGGGCAGACTTGTCAAATGATCCAAGTAAGTATCTAAATGGTTGTGAGCCTTGCTTTCAAAAATACTGTTACGTCTCACTGGACTAATTAATGCGCACAATCTGATGACACATCCTGTCTCTAAGTCGCGCAGGATGATGAAAGGCGGGCAAACAGACAAATATTTGTCGGTGAAAAATATATATACAAATATATGGCGAGCAGCAGCTGATATCAAGGTTTTTTTAGAAAATTGTACTTTATTTAAAAATATCAATAAAGTCCGGAACTTCCCCGGTTCTTATTACTCAGACTCATAATCCTAAGATCCGTGAACAAAGCTGAGGGAAGGAAATTTTTATTTCAACATGGCCATATCTACTGAATTGGCGATTAATTCGCTCTATATGATGTACAGCACATTGTTGCTAGTATTTATTGTTGTTGGAATCTCGATGTTTTACTCTGGTCTCACCCAGAGAAGGTCATCATTCACGATGTTGGGGATGCCCATTATTATTTGTGCCATCTTATTCTTAGACTGGTATATCTGGGGATACTCTCTATGTTATTCCTCTTCAAGTAATCGGTTCATTGGGAGCTTGAAATTTGTGGTGTTGAATCACTTAAAAGAGCCGCTGGAAAAGGTTTATTCTACTCAGAGAGGTGACATTCTTGCAGTGATTCATTTTTTGTTTAATGGATTTATGAAGCTCATTTGTGCGGCTTTGACTTTTCCAGCTTGTGCCGCAGAGAGAGGTAGAATTATCCCAATGATGGTTTTCATCTTTTTCTGGTCTATAATCATTTACAATCCTGTGAATTATTGGTTATGGAATCGGAACGGTTGGCTTTCACCCCAACTTAATAAACTACCTGTTCTTGATTTCGCTGGAGGAACTTGCATTCATATTGTTAGCGGGTTCACTGCGCTTGCATATTCTTATTACATCGGTCCCAGAAATCCTGAGCTTGTTCGCAATTATAGAAGTTCCAATAACAACTTAGCTCTTTTGGGATTGGTTTTTATCCTCTTTGGATGGTCGGGATTTATTTCAGGATGCGACTTCAATTTCAGTGTAACCTCTATTTACTTGGTGGTTGCAACATTTTTATGTGCTTTTTCTGCTGGTATTGTGTGGACAGCGATCGATTACTATTATTCGGCAATTCCTCTCGACTTAGAAGATACTCCGGGTCAATTTGAGCTTGCTGAGTTGGGAAATTCCGAGACTGAACCTCCTACAAATGTGTTTGTGCCAAACAAAGGCACTGGCGAAAAGCGCACCTTATCCTTGGTGTCTTTTAGTTCAGGTGTTATGTGTGGTTTGGTGGTATTCACCCCGGGAGGTGGATATTTATGTTATACTGGTAATTTCTGGAAGAGTATAGTGTGTGGTGTGGTTGGAGGAATCGTGGGAAACTTGAGCACCCGGCTTAAATACTTCTTCTCTATTGATGATGCTCTCGATATATTTGCTGTTCATGGAGTATGTGGTATTGCTGGGTCTCTCCTTGTGGGAATATTTGCTGAAGCATCATATGAGTCGGCTGGTGGCTGGGTTGAACACCAGTGGATACAATTAGCATATCAGATTTTGGGCACGGTTGTTACCTCCGCTTATGTGTTTATAATGAGCTTGGTGCTCTTATACTTGATTGATTTGATTCCTGGAATGCATTTGAGAATTGATAAGCACTTCAACCGGAGACAAAGAGCCGCTCTTCGAGGTGAAACTGATCAGGATGGAATTGAAAGTTCACGGAAGCATGAAATAGAATCACGCATGTTGGAAAAAGCAGAACTTTTAGGGTCAGATCACTATGAGCTTAATGGTGAATATTCGATGGATTTCGTGGAGTTCATCAAAAATATTGACCCCGATGATTTTCTGCGAGAATCTGTTGCGGAAGAAATAACTGGAGTCCATCATTGGGTTTCTGGGAGCGAGAATGAAGAGTTGAGGTTAAGGAAAACGGTTAATATAGATTAAAAGGGTGGGATAAACTACTGGTTCACATAATAAATCGAAAATTTTGTCTATAATGGAAGGTTAAATGAAGTCTGGCTGATTCAGACATCAGTTAAGAAGTCTCATTGTCAACTCGAACACGGCAAATGTTGCACCGTTAGCAGGGGCAGCTCTCAAGATGGTTGGGACAAATCCCTTGTAAAAGCCCTTAATGCCGGCCTTTGCAGAGATGTCTCTAAACACATCCAAAGATCCTCTGTAGGTAGGCTTATGCAAGGAGTCGGTTTGCAACTTGGATTTGATGACATCAACCGGGTAGATTGATAACCAAAGGGTGTATCCGGACAAACCTCCGTACATGCAAAGCTTCCAGCCTGGAATATCGGATCTGGTAGGGTAAATCTTGTTACCTAATTCCCTGGCAATCAAAGCCTCGTAAGTTGCAAAATAAATACCCAAACCAATACTCTCTCTAACTAATGTAGGAGCCAATCCTTTATAGATACCAGAGGAAAGACCTCCAACCTTATGGATTTGCTTAAAGCAATCGATTGGACCAGCAAAGGTGTTGGAAGTTTGCGTTTGCAATCTGATACGAATATGTTCAATAGGCGAAGTCAAGAAACCGTTGGCAAATCCGGCCACGGCACCACAGTTGAAGTATTGCAAGAGAGATAACGGCTTGCCTTGCAATTTCTCGTCATAGTATCTTTTCATGAACTCATTCACCGAAAATTGCACAGAAACACATGCTCCAACACCGATCAACGGCGTCAAGGTACCTTTATAAAATCCACCAAGACCCTCTTTAGCCATGAGCTTTTTGATCACGTCACCAGCACCATTATATGTTCCCTCTGGTGCAGACTGTAATCTAACCTTGACTGTATCAAATGGCTGGCCCACCAAGACTTGGGCAATACCACCCATGGTACCTCCAAAAAGGTCCTTGTAAACTTGGTTTTCGCTTTGAGAAAAGTCAGGTTCTTCGATCTCAATCATGATAAATAATAACTAATAGGTGTTGCTTCGCGATGCCGATGCTAGGCCTGAAAAATGAGTCTTCTTCGGCATGCGCGAACCATGGATGCCGAGAGGCAGCTTGGGAATAACCAGAGAAAAATAAAAAATAAAAAAACACTTTCTAAAATTAAAACGCTTCTGGATCATAAATAGAAATTCTTTTAATTTGAAAAGGGGTTGTTTCCAGTAACTACTAGTCAAACTCTGGTATCAGGTCAGGGCTATAAATTCCAACATAATTACATACATATTTTTAGGAGCTCAAGCAAGGGAACCAACGTAAAAATCTCTCTGAGTAAACATCCAGTAAAGACTGGAAGAGGCCACAATCAAAGGTCCGGCCAAACCTTTGTCAAGCTTACAGTTTTTGAAAATAAGCCATTCGCTGAAAAAGTGACCGCCCGCAACAATAAACGTCCAGATACAAAGATTATACATCTGAGGGTTTCCAATGATGTTGTATGCACCATAGAATCTAACAATGGAGGTCAAAAATGTCCATGTGCCAAATGTACGAGCACTTAAGTTGGTCACTTCTGTGCCTGGTGCTTTGGAATACACCTTTCTTGTGAGGGTGAGGTCCTTGATCAAGTAATTTTGGAAAGAGTTAAAAACAGAAACCACCGAGATGAAGAGAAGCCAATGAGGCAAGTAGCCTCCTCTTGCGGTAGTAGGAGGGAGTAACAGAACAAATGGAAGCATAGTGGGAATTTTCGGATGAACAACTGTTTTGTTAAAGTGCAATAATTATGTACGCTTCTGGAATGTTTCGTGGGGTGCGCTATACGAGACCGCGCAACCGGGTCGAACCACTTTATATGCGGACGTAATTATTTAACAGGTTATTAAATCTGCTATACACTGTAAAAAAAAATTCACTAGTTTATTGATGGGCAGTTGGATCTTGTTCTCTCAAGACATCAAGCGCAGGACCCAATAATCTGGTGAATCCAGACTTGCCTAAAGTGGCAACAATCACATTGTTGGAGGCTGTCACGGTGGCTTGTCTGGGTAAATCGTTCAACAAAGCGACTTCTCCAAAGTACTTTCCTTTGCCGATTTTACCAATCTCGCCATCGCTGGCCTTGGAAATCACACAGGTTCCAGATTCAATAAGGTAGAATTTGTCACCAACCTCGCCTTCCGTGACAATCTTGTCACCAGCAGAGTATATCTCCGTGCTCAACGCACTGGCCAACTTCGATCTCTCGTGAGAATTCAACCCCAGAAGTACTTTGACGTCCTTCAAAAAGTCTTCGTACATGATTCTACGGTTGAAGGTACCCTCCAACAAAATACGACGGAATGTGGCCCTGTCTAAGGCCCAACAAGTGACGTCGCTAGATGCAACCGCGGTGGCAGCTCTTGGAGAATTGTACATCAAGGCCAACTCTCCGAAAGACGAGCCATCACCGGAGGAGTTGACTTTAGTGCCATTCACGTAGAAATCCACAACTCCCGATTCAACAATATAGAAAAAGTCACCAACATCGCCTTGGGTGATGATTTCAGTACCTTGGGCAAAATTCTTTTTAATCAAAGCAGATAAAACTGTAGACTTAGAGTTAGAATCCAACTGTTGGAACAAGAAGTTCAGCGACAAGGTCTTGCCCAATTCGCTTCTTTGCTCGGAACTCAAGTTATTCACTGGAGGTTTCCAAGAGTCCGACTTGAAGTCATCTGGGTTCATTGCCTCGGCAGAGACTGACACTCTTCTGTTGGCATTGAAGGTTCTGGGGAAGTTGTTGCTGGGTCTGTTTTCGGTTTTTTCTGGTGCAGAGGGTTGGTTAGGGTCAACCTCGGCCAGAGCTTGTCCTGGGTCTTCGTTGTCATTGGCAAAACTATTTTTGAAAAGACCCCCTGCGGAGGCATTTTTCTGTGAAGGGACCAGGGTGTGGGGGTCCTTAGAGTGGTCGGAATGAGGGTCGTTGTCGCCAAAAGGAGACTTAAATGAAGGTTGGCGCAAGCTAGGGATAGCACTCAACCCCGTACTGTCAGTGACCACAGAATCGACACTGGGGAATAACTCAATACCAGCAGCTTTAGCCTTGGCTTGTGATTGCCACGAGTGAGCCCTTTGCAACGCTAATTTGTTGTTAAAAAAGTTTGCACTAAATTGCAAGACATCCGCCGGGTTCTTGGCAATGATTTCTTTTTGCAACTGGTTTAATTCCTCAAACTGATATGACGACATTGAAGGCAATGGAGTGGGGAAAGAACGGTGGGCGACTTGAGCAAGCAATCAAAGGGTATGGGAGGGCTTTCAAAATTGTTGGGAGAATAACGCAATGAAGAAAAAAAAATATTTAAGCAATCAGTTCAGTGACAAAATCACAAAGAGTCGAGCAGCAGAAATGTATTGTTTTCAACTTTCAGAACACAAATCGTAGAATACCAAAAGTATATTAGCTGGATTCGCCAAAGCAGAATTGGCCGGAGTCACGAATGAGTGCGACAAGGGTGTCCAGGGGCACGGGTGCGCGATAGCCAAAACACTGGCTGATTGCCAAAAACCCCCCACCCCCGGGCAAACGAGACAATAGGCAGTTTGGTTTTGGCACACATGAACAACAAGCGTTCGGTCAGTCATGTATCATAATATTCAGCTTTTTTAATAATTATGGTGATAATACTATGCATTTTTTTAAAAATTTAAAAGAATATTAAAGAGTATCTGGTAAATTATAGTAAATAGGAATCGTCAAATGAATAGAGGTAGAAATGAAGGGGGAAAAATAACCGTCAATTGAACGCTTCTGACCTGTTCCACGAGTCTATGCTAAGCTTGAAATCAGGTCCACTTAATTCGCCTACAGTCGACCTGAACGGCTGCAGAGGCCACGCGGCACCCTAAGGAACTAAAAAAACATTTTGCTGCGGTGGCGAACCGCGCACCGGCTTTACCGCCACCTGGCAAATCTGGGGAAACGCCCACTTAATTTTTGAGAGCATAGAGTGTATTACATTGTTTCAAGAAGTTTACCATAAAAATTTCAGAATTCGCTCGCTATTTTCAGTTTGAAAATCCTGAAATATCCTTCAACAAAAAATAAAAACCTTTTGCTTCAGAGTCAAATCTATTACCATGCACCCGCCGGAGACGGAATTAAGGACGCGCGCGTTGGTGAGGCTCCGGTAATCTTTGCTGGTTCAGACGAAAATATTTTTTTTTTCAACTTTAATTTGGACCGAAACTTTATAAACACTTCTGTATTAAATGAATAGGTTTTAGTATAATGACACCATTTCATCATTTGTAAATGCGAATTTGCATGAAATTGTTTGTGAAATTACGGCCAGCAGTATAAACTCACCCCCACCCGCCAGCGGCGATGGTCACGTGCGTGCCACGTCGCCAAGGGACACGTCACTGAAAACTGTGGGACTGCACCTACCGTGGCGGAAGTTCTACTGGTTTCCAACGCGGTTGGATATAAAACCTCGGTGTCCCGCAAATTTCGTCCACTAATTCGGATTCTTTCACAATCAACTTGACTTTTTGATACCCCTCTGTATAAACCCCAGAAAATGATCAAAGCTCACAATAAGTTCGGGTTGTCGGGACTTTCGTTCCTCCTAGTGTTATTAAGCGTTGTCTTGCCATTTTTCAATGCCAGCAGTGGTGTTGCTTTGGCCGAGGCTTCTAACGATGCTTCTGAAGATTACGGTACAGTAATTGGTATCGATTTGGGTACCACTTACTCGTGTGTTGGTGTCATGCAAAACGGTAAGGTTGAGATCTTGGCCAACGACCAAGGTCACAGAATCACGCCGTCGTATGTTGCATTTACCGAGACCGAGAGATTGATTGGTGACGCCGCCAAGAACCAGGCCGCCTCCAACGTCAACAACACCATTTTTGACGTCAAGAGATTGATTGGTTTGGAATACACCGACGACATTGTTCAAAAAGAAAAGAGAAAGTTGCCTTACAAGGTCACCAAGAAGGGTAATATGCCAGTTGTCAGTGTTGAGGTTGGTGGTGAGGAGAAGGTCTTCACCCCCGAGGAAGTCTCCGCCATGATTTTGGGTAAGATGAAGTCTGTTGCCGAGGACTACTTGGGCAAGAAGGTTACCCACGCCGTCGTCACTGTCCCAGCCTACTTCAACGACGCTCAAAGACAAGCTACCAAGAACGCCGGTACCATTGCCGGTTTGAACATCTTGAGAGTCATTAACGAGCCAACCGCCGCCGCCATTGCCTACGGTTTGGACAAGACCGACGAGAGACAAATTATCGTCTACGACTTGGGTGGAGGTACCTTTGATGTTTCCTTGTTGTCCATTGACAGTGGTGTTTTTGAGGTTTTGGCCACCAACGGTGACACTCACTTGGGTGGTGAGGATTTCGACCACCTGATTGTTAAGCACCTCATTAGACTTTTTAAGAAGAAGAACAACATTGATCTCTCCAAGAACCCTAAGGCCGTGGCCAAGTTGAAGAGAGAGGCTGAGAAGGCCAAGAGAACTTTGTCCTCTCAAGTTTCTGCCAGAGTCGAGATTGACTCTTTGTACGACGGCATTGATCTCTCCGAGACCATCTCTAGAGCCAAGTTTGAAGAATTGAACAACTCTTTCTTCAAGAAGACTCTTGCTCCTGTCGAGAAAGTGTTGAAGGACGCCGGCGTCAAGAAGTCTGAGGTTGATGACATTGTTCTTGTGGGTGGTTCCACCAGAATTCCAAAGGTTCAACAAATGATTGAGGAGTTCTTTGACGGTAAGAAGGTTTCTAAGGGTATTAACCCTGATGAGGCTGTCGCTTACGGTGCTGCTGTCCAAGGTGGTGTCCTTTCCGGTGAGGAGGGTTCTGCCAACGTTGTTTTGTTGGATGTCAACCCATTGACTCTTGGTATCGAGACCGCTGGTGGTGTCATGACCAACTTGATCAACAGAAACACTGCCATCCCAACCAAGAAGTCACAAATCTTCTCCACTGCCGCTGACAACCAGCCAACTGTCTTGATCCAGGTCTTTGAGGGTGAGAGAGCCTTGGTTAAGGACAACAACCTTTTGGGTAAGTTCGAGTTGACTGGTATTCCTCCAGCACCAAGAGGTACTCCTCAAATTGAGGTCACCTTTGCCTTGGATGCCAATGGTATCTTGAAGGTTGAGGCCGAAGACAAGGGTACTGGTAAGTCCAAGTCCATCACTATCACCAACGACAAGTCTAGATTGTCTAAGGAGGATATCGAGAGAATGGTGGAGGAGGCTGAGAAGTTTGCTGAGCAAGATGCTGAGGTTAAGGCCAGAATCGAGGCCAGAAACTCCTTGGAGAACCTCGTCCAACAAGTCAAGTCTAGTCTTGACGAGGAGGAGTTCGCCAGCAAGATCGAGGACGCAGACAAGGAGGAGCTCCTTGATACCGTCAACGAAGTTAACGAGTTCTTGGAGGACAACTACGACACTGCCTCTTCCGAGGAGTACGACGAGTACAAGCAAAAATTGATTGCTATTAGTCAAAAGATTTCGGGTAAGGTCTACGGTGGATCTGCTGCTGGTGCTGAGGATGCCGAGGAGGCTGACTCTGGTTTCGGATACTCCGATGCCGAGGATAACCATGACGAGTTGTAGATTCTTCTGCTTACGGTAATAGGTTAATAAAAAGTATGAATATTAATTCTTCAATTTATCTAAAAATTTTGCGGGTGGTTATAAAATTGTATGTTTCAGGAGCGAGTGGAGTATTTTAGGTGTTAATCACGTGGTGCGTTCGCTCTCAAGGTACTTTCGAAGCAGGAAAAAAAAAAATGGGTAGCATTTAAAAAATCTAGAACCGACCGAAACTCCCCAAATAATGGACCTTCTATCTTGCAATCTATAATTCAACCCCATATATTACAAAGAATGTCTAACAGAAAACTACAAAAGTATGTACTACACATTTATGGGGGCTACCGCTTTTTTTTTTCTTTTATCTGAAGCACGCAGCAACATTCTCCCCCTATGGGGGTTAACAGACACTAACTAAAAATCAGAGAGGTCGAAACGATCTTCAAGAAAATACACGAAGGTCTAGATCTTTTCAACTATTACTACTCGCGTCATGAGTCTTCTACAAACGACTCACAACGAGAAAAGTTGGAGAGTGATTTGAAAAAGGAGATCAAAAAACTTCAAAAGTTCCGAGATCAAATTAAAACGTGGCAAGGGAACGATTCCTTGGAAGCAACAATTGCATCGCTGAAACTACAGGAACACCGAAGATTGGTGGAAGAAGCGATGGAATGTTATAAAGAAGTGGAGAAGAATTCAAAGATGAAGTCATTTTCGAACCAGTCCATCATGCTAGCTTCTCTCGATAATGGGCACGACCTATCGCCAGAAGTGGAAGATGCTTATGAATATCTAGCCGGTGTGACTGATGAGTTGCTGGAACAGAATGAGCAATTAGAAAGCGAATACGAGAAAATCTCACAAAAGAAAGTGAGAAAGAACAATCTCCTGGCCATCGAAGAAAGAAAACAGGAACTAGAAAACTTTAGATTGCGCAATGAATTCCATATTGCCAAGATTGAGTCGGTGATGTCTTACCTTAAAGCCAATAAGTTGTCCGTGCAGCTGGTATGGGAGATTCAGGAAGACTTGAATTTTTATGTTGAGTCAAACCAAGAGCCAGATTTCATTGATGATGAGACTCTCTATGATGAACTCATAAAAGAAGCCCGTGAAAACCACGAGAACAATACAAATGCTTTGAACGAGACCGTTCCATCTGTGGAACCTTCTCTATCACAAAGTGCAAATACTTCTGTCGAAGAGATACCTGCCACAGTTGCTTCTCCTGAAACTGTAGTCAAACCTCTGGCTCCAAAATTGAGAAGTGTGTCTGAAACACCAGCATCTCGGTCTTCGTCTTCTCCGGATGCTTCAGAAATACCGTCTAAGCAAGCAGTCACGCCCAAGGGTAAGCTGACCGGGAAGTCTCTAATTATTGAGTCTTCTAGCCCTGCATTCGTTACCACCCTTAAACCAGCATCTGCTCCGTCTAAACCAGTTGCTGGATTAAAGTGGTCCATTGCAGCTGCAGGAAATTCTCAAAGTGAAAATACTCCACCTGTCTCTCCTTCTTTGTCTCAAGATAAGAGCGTGTCGACGAAAAATTCCGAGATCTCAAAGGATGAGCCCAAAACTTTGGGTTCGACTTCTGATTCTAGCTTCTTTCAAAATGGGTTCAAGAACGACCAGAATGAAGTTGATGCCTCTTCGGAATTGCTCTCTCTTCTTACAAAAAACGAGGAATACTCTCCGTATTTGGATGTCTTGAAAAACTCAGATTTGGTGCCTGCTGAATTGGAAGTTTTTAAAGATATGGAGTTGTTAAAGAGTCCACCAGGAATCCAAGACTTCGCCACTTCATTTACCGCGGCCAATAAGTTGGAACAACCAGGTAATATACTCCTTAAACCGCTGGAATATAATCCATTTTCAACCAATTTGAACAAGCCATACTTGCCTCAAAGGGATTTGGATAGTCCTTCCGGTTACTTGAAGCCTCCATTGTTCTCAAACAAACTTCAAACGTACTGGAACCGTATAAGAGTGGGCAATCAGTATAACCGCTTTTTCGAGGAACTTCAGTCTTTGGAGGAGCAGAACACTCCGGAGAGTACGGCTATGGCCAAGGAGTTGGTGATGGTTTTGTTTTACGGTTACTACTATGGGTTCCTCCCATTGGAGAACATCATAGCCGAGTCTTTGCTTCATAGGCTAGGGTGGAAACCATATGATTTCAGTGCCGAATCTGTGACCTCGGTATCACCAAACACTCAGAATCTTCTCTGGCTTAAAAAAATCGCTAAATCGCTGCAACATTCGGAAGACGGAGCCGATGTTGACGCTTGTGATTTCAAGGTGTTTGATGTTAACTCTTGGGAGATAAATGTGAAGTACGGCTTCAGATTTGACCCACGCTTGAGCCGAAACAACCCAGCTACAAGCTTAATTTAGAAAAAGGCATTTGCCTCTGTATTTCTTCGATTCTTTGAATAGAACAATCTATTTACTATTTTTGCTCCTCCTCAGTAGCTCAATACATTTTGTTTTAGTTTACTTCTCCGTGGTGTGTCTCACTTGTGAGTATTGAAGGGGCGTTATCACATTCAAATTCGCTGCTTAGAATTTCCAGATCCGATATCAATTTCGTATCTAATTGGCCCTCAGACAATATGGTATTATCCAATTCTGTTGTTTTTGCTCCATCGGGAATAGCCAGGAAGATGGAGCAGAATGATTCATTCCCAAGATCAAATACTATATCATAGGAACCGCTGCAGGGAGGGACTTTTGGCCGCTCCGTGAGTCTTTCAAAACTTTTGCCTAGTGTGTACAATTCTTCTAGTTGAAATATCGACAAAGTGGGAGGTTTTATATTAAATTCATCTGCTATATCATTCAAAGAATTGATGTTTTGCATTGTTTTGTTAATAAACGACAAACCGTGTTCGAAATGAGACGCCTACTTAAATTCGCAGCCGAAACGTCCGGCGGGGTAATGCTCAACACACGGTGTCCAAAATGAACAATCATCTTATAATAAAATTTGCTTTTATTTGAATGCCTTAATTATTCTTCAAATGTCTTATAATTGTACATTTATACGAAAATAAAAATAATAAAAAAGTAAACAAAAAGGATCATGTTTAATTCTTCTGTGATAAAATACACATCCACTTCGTTCCGGTATGTACACTACCTTGATGAATCCTCGGTACTGAGTTGTGGGGAAGTGGGATCACTTTTCGAACTTACAACATCAAGGCTCAACATGGAATATTATTCGTCACTCGATGCATCTAAACTCGATCAAGAGACCCCAACACTTTTCGAAGTCATTTCAGCTAACCAATTAGAGGCACTTCTATCGCCCTCGTTACGGTATATTCTTGTGCATTATGCACAGAAATATCCCAATTATCTTCTCAAGATAACAAATCGATTTGACGAACTCAATCTTCTTCTTCGAACTTTTATTGAATGGTACTTCTTCAAGTTTTGGCGCGGTAGCTTCACGGAAAACTTCTACGGCATCAAACGTGTGAGCCAGACCCCTCTCTCCAATAAGAAGTATGACGCCAATAAACTAACACAATTAACGCCCTCCATGATTGAAGAGCGCAGGAATCTCTCTCCAATTCAAATGGCAGTTTCTATTTTTGAAGTAACAGGGCTTTCGTACCTTCTGGAGAAGTGCAATTATCGGTATGAATTACTATACTCCAAATTTATTACCAACCAACTCGTTCCAGGAGAATCTGCAACACCTACAGAAGCTAGAAAAATCAAATTGCAGGTTTTATTTGTGAAATGCTACCCATATTTACAATCCATGTGGAGGCTTTCCAATCTCATAACAACACTTTCGTACATGAGTGGGTCAACTAAAGCGCCATCTTTGCTTACACTTTTATTTAAAGTGAATTATGCAAGGTTAAATCAATATGATTATACAAGAAATGAGCCGAAATTGCCTTCCCGGAATAAGAACCTTCCAAATCGGGTAAGTCCGCCCACCAACTTGGAACAGTTTTCTCGTTTACTCAAGACCTATGTGGCACGGCCATCACTAAAACTGTCAAAATTCGTTCTAGGTACATTTTTCCCCCTTGCAATATTCAGTCTTAAATTTTTAGAATGGTGGAATAACTCGAATTTTGCCCAAACGGTTGCAAAATCTCAAAGAAACGATCTTGAAGAACCTATACCACCACCTTCTTTGTTGAATGCTTTATTCGTAGCTGAAAAGCCGGCGAAAAGGGTGTATAAGGCAAGTAGTACATGCCCGCTCTGTAAGGAGGAAATCCTGAATCCCGCAATTATTGAAACCGGTCACGTTTTTTGCTACACGTGTATCTACAATTACCTTCGTGATTCTCACAAGCTAGTGCGCATGAAACACGCAGCCACAGGGGACGCGCTGTCTAGTGACGAGGAATCTGAGGAAGAACTCGAAACAGATGGAAGGACCAACCAAGGAACAAAAATTTCACAAAGTGTTAAGGATTTGAAATTTATTGAGAAAGGGGGCAGGTGTCCAATAACCGGTCAAAAGCTCTTGGGCTGCAAGTGGAATGAAGTGACTGGGGAATTCGAGGTGAATGGAATTCGGAGATTAATCTTTTAAATAGCGCCACAACGTGTGACCTGTATATTACCCTCTCAGATTGGTTTTCAATGTATTGGATGAATAAATGAGTCAACACCCTTCTGGCCTTCAGTGAAAATGAGCGGAAAGACACTCGAGGCAATCAAATTCCTGAAACAGGATATTCTGTTGCAAATTTTGGATCAACTTAAACTTCCTTACACAACATTTTACATTGATGTAAAGTCGATTGAAGATGCGTTCCAGGCCATTAAGTTGATGCAAGTCAGGGGTGCGCCAGCCATTGCAATTACGGGTGCATTTGCGATTACCGTGGATACAGCTAACCATATCAAATCAGGTAATGTTACTAGAACAATTAAGGATTTGCTTGACAGTATTGACTACTTGATCACTTCCAGACCAACGGCGGTAAATCTTTCTAATGCATGCAATGAGATTAAGGAGTTATTGACAAAGTCCTTTTCTGAGCTGGATGTTATCAGTCAAAAGACCCTTGATTTGCTTTTCCAATACTCTGTTGCTTTACATGAGGATGATTTAAAAAACAATTACAGAATTGGAGAAAACGGTGTGAATTACATTGTCAAGACGTTAAAAGAACAAAACTTTACCGGGCCTTTTTCCATCATGACTGTTTGCAACACTGGGTCCTTGGCTACTTCAGGTCATGGTACAGCATTAGGAATCATTCGCTCGGTTCATAGCAAGTTATCGAAATCTGAGAGCCAAGAAAATTTCTGGTTTGAACGTGCTTACCCATTGGAAACGAGACCTTACAACCAGGGTGCTAAGCTCACCACGTACGAATTGCAATATGATGAGATTCCATTCACCCTTATCTGTGATAACATGGTCACTTCCTTGATCTCTTCTTTGAAGAAAGAAAAAGCAGTGAAAGGCTCTACTGCCCCTGTCAAATTTATCATTGCTGGGGCAGACAGAATCGTGAAGAATGGTGATTCTGCTAATAAAATAGGTACCTATCAGTTGGCCGCTATTGCGAACCATTTTAACAACATCCAAGGGAACAACAAGGAGGATAAAATCACATTCATTATTGCTGCTCCAAACACTACAATTGATCACAAAACTGCCACTGGAGAAGGAATCACCATTGAAGAAAGACCTAGTGATGAACTCACGACCTTGAAGGGGCCAACTTTGGATGCCCAGGGAGTTGTTGGTGATAAACTAACGATCGGTATTGCGACTCCTGGTATTGAAGTTTGGAACCCAGCTTTCGATGTAACTCCCAACGAGTTGATCGATAGTATTGTGACTGAGGATAGTGCTATTACAAAGGAAAATGGTCAATTCGTGCTTTGATCTATATATTTTAAACTGACTATTATTCTACTTCTTTTTCCCCTGTAGCTCCGTCGTCGGATTCATTATCTCCTTTGGAATTTTCAACCTCGATAGACTGACGGGTGATCTTGGCTTCGGTGTTTGAACTTGGGGCATCGGTATTTTCTTGGTCTTCACTGGTTCTCTTGGTCGCGTTCTCTTCGCTCTCTGCGTTTGATTTCTCGCTTTCAATGTTCTGCCTCATCTTTTCTTCCATTGCCATATCTTCAACCGTCGGTAAAGAATTCACGTTTTCCCAAATCACCTGGCCAGAATTACCATATCCATCAATTTCCCCGAGCTTGACGCGGAAGAAGTCAATGTCTTTAAGCAAAGAATGCTTCTCATTGAAATCTTTAAGTTGGGGTAGTTCTGCGCAATAGCAGCTGACGAGTAATTTTTTGTAGTTGTCAAATATTCTCAGCATAATTAGCGAACAATCAGGCGAGCTTAAATACTTGCCAATAACTTTAGAAACGGTCAAAGTTTCTTTCACCAAGGTTTCCATGTATGGCCTGCATTGTTGTGGGTGGCTTACTGATTTCGAGAGATCCAATGCTTTGATGGCATTGCAATGAGACAATGTTCGGTCATGCATGATGGAAACCAATTTTGAGACCAATTCATTTTTATGATCTTTGAAGTGGTTTATGGTAATAGTGAAGGTAGGTTGTTCGGGTGTTTCGGATGCATCACGTGTATCCGTCACTGGTCGAAAGATTTCTTGAATGATAGTAGAGTAAACACCCAAGAATTCGACTGTCTGTATGCATAAAGCTAAGTGTTTAGTAGTAATATGCTTAAGTCCCGCTGTTCTTGTTGCGCCCGCATTCAAAATAGCAAGAGATACTCTTGAATTCGAAACTTTCAAATATGTGAGCAAGTTTTGCATTATATTGGAAGCTCTGTATCCAAAAATCCTTGAGAGTATGATGTAATCTCCTGTGGTTTTTATGATGTCGATAATTAGGTGAGGGATGAAGAAACTAGTTCCGCTAACTTCTATCTTTGTTTCGGAATTTTTGGATTCGGTATTTGTGCCTGTTCCATTTTCGGGTTCAGCCTTAACTTCACCTTGGTAAATATCGAGCATAGAATCTGACCATTTAGAACCATCAAATCCTTCACCTGTCCTCACAAATTCTGAATAAGAAATTATTTCGTCTAGACTTCTTTGTGCAACATAAATTTCTTCACCAGTATATTCCTTCCAAGTCTCTTTATCGCATGCGTTAGCCAAATTTTTAACGGAGTTGGAATGGAAACGATGAAGAAAGTAGCCCACGTGATTTCTCAACCATTCGTTAAAAGAACGGCCAAGATCTGACGAGTTAAAGCCTGGATTGATTGATTCGCACTCCAGCAAGTAAGCAGACGATAACAGGAACAATTTTAGATATTCATTGATTGACAAGTCACCTAGTTGCTCCAGTCTAACATTCAAAACTTTCACGATTCTCACTTGGGTGATTTCAATTGCTTTGTTTATTGCACCCGTTATATCTAAAGACATAACGTCGACTTTTTGGGAATCCTCATTCGAAAGAGAAGTTAATGACAAGTCTAGTAAAAGCTTTTGGTGTGACGTCAAGCGTCTCAAGCATTCAGATAAACGAGCAAATATTGTCGCCATCATATCATCAAATGCAGAGTTGCTCAAAGTCTTAATATTCCCTGACAAAGTTCCTTTTTTCGAATCCACGCCTCCAGTGACATTTTTATTTTCTTGCGAAAGTGATATGTCAATTTCGGAAGTATTGGACGAGCCTTGGGAATCGATTGCAACTGCTTGGATCCTATTATTAATCTCTGTGTGACCTTCCATCGGTAAGCCATATCTGATAATGGTTTTGACTTCAGTAATGATACTTTCCTGATACCGTGAAAATGCCTCCACGAGGTTGCCGGATTTTGTTAAGTTTTGAATAAAATCACGCAAAGAATCTTTCGTTTCTTGAGATATCGTCATAAACGACTTATTGAGCGAAGACTGGTCGTACTTTCTAGCTCGATCGCTGGCGGCGTATATACGATTGATGGTATCCCTGGTGGGAACAGACCGATAATGAGAGCGTAAGTTTTCGATCAACAACTCCAAAAACTCATTAATGTATCCTCTGCTGCAAGAACTCTTCAATTCTGACAATTTATTGCGACCATTTTGAATAGCTGGAAGTTGTATCATATTCACCAAAGGGTGCTTGAATCTGGGGTAATTGGAAATTGTGTCGGGGTCTGGGTAATCCTCGTATTCCACACCCTCAATTAAATTCTCGGTGACAATAATTTTCTCTAGGCATTCTAAGTTTTTACCTTCTTCAAAAGCAGTGCAAGTCTCATCTATACCCTTCAAAACCTCTTTAAGCTGTAAGAGAGAGGTTTCAAGGTGGCTCACACTTCTTGCCTCGTCCAACAAGTTCAAAATTTCGAAGCCAACTTTCGATTGCGAGTTCTCAACAGCACTAAGTTTGGAGCTAATGGTACTGAGCTTTTTAACACAATTCTTTGATTGGGACTTGATTTCTTTGATATCACCAAGAGTGGTGAAGAACGAATCTGATGTTTTGGATATTTCGGTGATCAATTGCATTTCAACGGTATCCAAATATTGCAAGAGCTTATCCTGGACCTCAGAGTTGTTCACAAGCTGGTTCGATCCTGAAGATTCAGAATCTTGAAGGATTTCAGAGTGTTGCATAACTTGGCGAAATACTCTAGGATCATCAAGCCGAAAGTTTGGATCTTCAAACACTTCTGGTATATCATAATCATTGTTGCCGTCCTCAGAGACGGCCTCAGAATTAGAGTCTTCAGCCTCATTGTAC
Organism: Metschnikowia reukaufii; assembly: GCA_003401635.1. NCBI lineage: Eukaryota > Fungi > Ascomycota > Pichiomycetes > Serinales > Metschnikowiaceae > Metschnikowia > Metschnikowia reukaufii. Next base: position 3,119,246 of record CM010599.1, read on the forward strand.
AGTTTAGAGAAGTCCGATAAAACATCGGCCGTGAGTGGGTTGTAGCTCAGTTCAAACGCTTTGTATTCGTCGCTTACGTCATTAATAAGTTCTTTTGTAAATGTATCATTGGACACTTTTTGTTTGAGTGGTTGAAGTTGTATGGGCGGTATATCCCTAGTCGAAGGTTTTGTGAGATTGTAAAATGTCTGTGATCCGCCATTAACAGAAACCTGTGACCTCAAAGCCTTGTTCAGCTTTATCCTCGCAGAATCCAAAGCCTGCGTCAAGTCAAAAATAGAATTGGGACCCAAAATTGTTGAAGAGTTGACTTGAAAGTCGTCATCTTGTCCTGCTCCCTGTTTCAAGATGTTGAAGTTGTTGATGTAGCCAGAGTTTCCATCTATACTTGTTCGTAGACTGAAAACAGACTCCGGTTGTTTGTACCTTGAATCTGCTGAGAATTCAGATGCCAAAGTCACATCTTCGTTGATATTTGCAGCTGTATCTATTGAGAGCCTATCAAGGCTTTGCCGCGTTGACTCCGTCTCCATTAGGCGTAAACACTGGGTAAATAGTTTATCCAAGTATGATTGAGATTATCGCAGTTGGTAGTGGTCTGGTGTGCAGGTGTCACATTTTGCGTGCTTCAGTGGTGTTGGGCTTGGGCGCAAACAAATTGAATTTTCTGCCATTCGACGTGTCTTGTTTTTAGATATTTGAACTAGAAGTTAAGCAATAGTTTTTTTTAATGAAGAAATAGTGGGAGGGAAGGTTTTTACTGATTTGGGAGTTTGTGTGATTTATTAAATCTATTTCTAGTTTAAATTATTTTTGACGATTACGAATCTTAATAAATAAATTGAGAAACTTCTCGGCAAAATTTGGCGAAACATAAATTTGGTTTAAGAAATAAAAAACGTAAAGCTAAAACATTTAATTCCTTTGCAAAATGCCAGTTAACACCAGGCGTTCAACTGAAGGCATTGACCGAGGTCAGAAACTTCACACAATCAACGATTTATCGAAGAATGAAAATGTCGTTTTATCCCAAGTTTCAGAAGAAAGCCAAGTCTTCCAAAAGAACAAAGGTAAAGTCAAAACTTACGTGGTTATTAATATTGGGGCAAAAACAGTTCCCCCAAGAAATCTAATCCTAGGTCGCCTCAGGGATAAAGTTGATGAAGAATTAAGCAATTCAGAGGATCAAGCTATGATGGATTCTTTTGAGCAAGAAATTGATTCGCTCCTACGACACTGTGAATCTAAGCCCTTTAAACACAAGAGAAAAAAATACGAAAAAAGCTGGAGAAGAATGTTTAAAAGCCAACGAAAATAAGAAGCAAGCCCTTGAAGAAAAATTTCAAAACCTTCTTAAAATTCCTCTGCACAAACCCTAACCGGATATCCACCAAATGAATGTAAATGTTGCCTTTTATTAGCATTTATGGTTTTTTTAAGAATTTTGATAAAAGTATTTTCAATTGTAAAGATTGAAGTTCAACGGGAAATGATTGATTTTCGTTTTCAATGAAATCCTTGGGGTCATCCTTTAAGAACTCTTATGGTTGCGCAGGACGCGAGCACATATATTTTGCTTGGCGATTTTTTATGTCATTAAGAAATACCCATTCAAGTATATTTAATTGGGAAAGTGATTGTTAAAATGATTCTATCTTCAATTCTTAATAATTAAGAGAGAAAAAAAGAAAGAAATTTCGAAGAGAAATCGCAAGTGTGGCTGATGGATAATATTGATTGAGGTTTTCGCCATTGATCCTGCAGAGCCACAGGCCGTATTACTCAGACTTTTGATCAACTGTTGCCACGTTAACTACCTTTTTACTTCACACCATTTAAAATGTCCGAGTCCAACACCACAAGTAAACCAGAAACTGTCAACAAACCCAAGCCATGTTGCGTATGTCTCGATGAAAAGAAATACAGGGATGAATGTCTTTTGTTCAACGGCGAAGAGGGTGGAAAGTGCCAAGAGTTCATTGACAAATACAAGTCTTGTATGAAAGGGTTTGGATTCAAAACCAACTAAGTTGACTAATGAGCTTAAACATTCAAACTGGATGAAGGAGCCTATATAGGAATACTGGAAAATTATCGACGATGATACCATTTGATACAAACATGTAAATAGAGAACTTTCAATAAACCTCGTCATATTTTATCTATGTTATGGACATATAATCTTCCCTCGGATGCTCTTGATTGGGTTTACTCAATGCTTCAACCAGTTCATCTACGTTAGGCGTAGTCAATAGGCTTCTCTCGTTTCCGAACTTGTGGTTCAGCAGGTGAACAGTTTTGTTCTGAATGATATTATCCACCAAAATCAACTGCAAACAATTCATAAAAATCGGAACCACAAACATTACGATGAATATTTCGAATTCGTTCGGGTACTCATCTAGCCATGACAATATAATATGGCTTGTGATCCATAGAAGCTGGTTTTCGAAACATTCGACAAAACCATACAAGAGAAACTTGGTTATCATGAGAGATCCAAAATATAACGCGAGTTGTTTTGCGAAAGCCTTAAAAGATGGATGACGATCATCTGGGCCGTATTCGCCACTCTCGATTTGAGTAATACCAATGTAATCTTTGCAAATGGTACTCACAAGCAAGAGTACTAGATAAAGGATGTAAACACCAATGGTGCAATCTAAAACAATACTCAAGAAGTACCAATCACATGGATCTCCAATGCACTCGTTACTTCCATCACAAGGTTCGCGTTCACTCTTCACAAATACGCGGGGCAGTGATTTTAATATCGAAAGAATAAGATTGAATACATGAACACCCAAAGAACCAACCACCTGCTTTGATACATCGTAAAACCAAACCTGCCACGTACGCCGGACAGGATGTTCGTAAAATCTTTTGACAATGAGAGACAGCAAACATAAAAGCCCTAAGAACGCCTGCGTCAAGAGCGAAAAAGTTCCCACCAACTCACATTTCCCGTCGCTATCATTGCTATCCAGTGAGTTTTGACTGCTAATAGTCGGTAGAGAGAATGAAAAGACAGCCACAATGGCAAAACGAGCCAAATCCTTAAACATTACGGATACCAGGTTAAAGTCGTAGAGACCCACACGTTATACTTTGCAAGATCTCTCTTCGGATGCACAGGTGTGTGAGAAGTTTGGCAACCTTGGATAGAACGTGGCTCGGGAAATTAAACTTACAATAAATTAGAAGATATCATAAATGCTTGAATTTTTTTTTTTTTACATGTTATCCACTTGATTATTTACCTGTAATTTTGAAGTAGTTATCTTGAGTTCAGCTCAGATTTCCTTTATTCCAACTCCCCAAAAAGTTTGTCATCGTCAGACCTTTCTTTGCTCTGTTGTTCTCCTCCCCTTCAGTGTTGGGAACAGTAATCCCGTTTCTGCCTGCAACTTCATATAAAGACAGATAACTGGTGCGATTGTTCTCACTATCAGCCGTCGAAGAAGATTGCTCCTCATTTTCAATTTCTTCATCAGAATCACTTTCCGAGTCAAAAATAAATGAACTTTTTACCGGGCCTCCCGTGTTTTTTCCACCCAGAAAAGCATAGGCAGACGTCGTATGTGGAGGAAGAGCCGTGGCCTTTTTCAGGACCGGAGGTGTCTGTGCACCAGTGAATGATTGCGTGCGAGTAGGTTGAGGCGCAGAATTTTCAGAATTTAAATTGAAAAAGGAACGGCTAAGAGATTTGTCATCATCAGTTTTTGTCATCGTTCCACCAAAAAATTGACCCGAAAGCGAATTTGAAGAGTGTGGTTGCTTTGAAAGGCCCGTGGATGAATGGTTGGGGTTAATAGAGGATATGTGTTTTGCTTCAGGTTCAGGATCCTCAGTTATATGCTGCGGATAATGCAGTTCTTCCTGGTTCATTGAAGTCATGGGTTGACCGAAAACCAGTTGAGCCAACGACTGACTAGAGTTTCTCGCGCTTATAGAAAGAGCCCCATCATCGTCATCAGATTCGGAGCTGTCTTCACTATCGGATCCATCAAACGAAAAAAGATTCTTCTTATCTTTCCTAGCTCCAGAGTCATCTAGGGAAGATATAGGCAACCTCTCTTTATTTTCAATATTCGTAGAGACTGGCAGCTGAATCGCATTCCCAACAATTTCAGGAGAGAGGCCGCTCATAGCATCCACATCTTCATTTTCGATAATTTCGTAATCAAAGTTTGAACCCACTGTTATATTTTCAGGAACATCCACAACATCTGGTGTTTTGTTTTTCGAATTATCTCCATAAATCGCATGATTTGCATCTACCTGATAAACGGTATTGTAATCGTAGTAATAGTCGTACCCTCTACTGGAGTTGCTATCCACATTGTGAGAAATACTTGATGTGTAAGGGTTGCAGTCATCACTATCCTCATCATCAGAACCATAGTTTAAAGTGGTAGGAGGCAATAATTGAATGCTTTTGAAGGACTTTGAGCTTGTTGTTGATTGGATGTCTGAATGTTCATCATCAGCATCTTTTTGAGTCTGCTTGTTTTGAGAAGATAGTCCGGGAAGTGCACCCGCCAAACGCGCAGACGACGGAGAACGAACATTGAGGAAAAAACCGCCCTCATCATCATCGTCCTCATCTTCTTCGTCATGGTAACTGCTTGCATCATCAACTGAATCGGAGTTGTAACTCTCATATAGATAGTTGTCATCTCCTTCATAATCGTAATCGTTGTCATCATCCTCGTACTCATCATATTCATCATCATCAAAATCGATAATAATGCATTGTTGAACCTCGTCGTTAAAATGAATACGACGTTTTTCTTTGACCGACAGAACTGCCGAATCTTTCCGATGCAAACTCGAATGCGTGACCGCACTGTCATTTCCTGAATGAGATGGGGTTTCGCTAGTCACTGATTGCGCTTCCTTTGTGAGGTCAGATAAAGACTTGCGGTTACCAGCCAAGTTCAAAGAGCTGCTGTTGGCTGAATTTGGACCAGACATGTTTTTATACTGAGAATTGAGTTTTGCTGAAATAACATCGTAGTCAAAGTATTCTGGTGGCCTTTCTGAGCCAGACTTTTCTATTGCGTCTCTCCTCGCCTGCGCGGCGGCATCTTCTCGCCGACTCTGCTCATGTTCGGCTCTGGCAGTGGCAATCTCCAACTTTAAAAGGTTCAGATGACTGATCATCATATCCTCGACTGTCCTTTTCTTCAAAATTGGTTTAGGTGCATGCGTCTTTCTTGCTATAGAGATATCACCGGCAACAACACTACTTGCTGTATTGAAAGAACGCGAATCCTCTGGGGCAGCTTCATTCTCATTGTCATGATCATCATCATTCACTATAGGCCCATAGAGCCACGTGACATCGATTTCTTTATACCAGTTGACCTTTTCAGGACTGATGGTCTTTAAATTGGAGCGTCTTTGAGCCCAGGTTCTCCAACTTGCATTTTCTAAGCGTGCAGCATTAGCAACATTTTTCCTTCTCAGAATCACATATCGCCAAGATTTGGAAATATCAGAAACGTCCCACTGATGGGACAAATAATCCACAAGCCGGGAAGGTTCAGCCACCAATTCGGAGTCGTCATGAATGTCAGGACTAGTTATGAATGCAGAGTTAACAGTAGGAACAGGAGAGGTCAGTTCATTAGCGTTGCTTGAATCCCGTGAAACATCGCTGTTAACATCAGTCTTTTCGGACTCTTCTATCCTTTTGCGTTCTCTCTCTTGATTCTTTTTCTCTATTTCTTTTTCTTGTTGTTCCGAATCAATAAATTCATCAAGCAAACCAAGAGAACGAGTTCTCTTCAATTTGAAGGTTGTATTTTGAAAGTGATCGTCATCATCTGCTTCAACATGTTGAGAAGTGGTTGCACCCCCACAAAATACTTCACCCGAGTTAGAAGACATTATATACAACGAGCAATAGTTCTATCGAGTCGACAAAGTAATAAATAGGGTCTAGTTTTTGCTGAATATATCTTTATGGAGTTTGAATGATCGACAATCCCGCTTGAAGTATCAGATAATTTCGATTCTGTTTCAAATTTCTCTTGCCTTCAGGTGTCCGAATAGGGCTTGTTTTCCTAACACAAACTGCTTCAAAACAACGCAAGCTACCAGAACTTGGTTCTTTAGCAAAGCAAATATCACGTACCGTTAAAGACGATATAGATGATATTATGGAATGTTTGTTGCCCTTCGTTGCCTAGGCGGAACAAAAATTCAGAGTGCTGACTTCAAGCTGAGGGCTCTTTTTTTTTTTTTGAGATAATGGGAACAGAGTTACCTCAAGTTTTTGGAATGAAGAGAAAAACAGGAGGAGAAAAAACCGGATTTCAGAAGATAAAGCTGTATCTAATTTTGCTCTGTGGCCGGTTCAATAATTAGTGGCTAACTGGTGGGGGGAAATTTACCGGGTTGAATGGATGGACCTGCTTGCCATGGTGCACACCAGTACACCTCTCCATCTTTGCTGACGGATTTGGAAGTGCAATTGAGAGACTTGCGCAACCACTAATTTAAGAATGATTTGTGATAATAAAAAAAAGGATGCTTTTCTCTTTTTATTTTTTTCTACGATTTTGAATTCATTTCGTCTTAATCGCCTTATAATACTTTTTTTTTAATATTTGAAGAGTAAAAAAAAAAAAACATCGTTCATTTTGATTGCTCCACGTTTTGGCCATACCGGTCCTTTTGGCTGACTCTGGTCCAGATCACGTGCGCATCACATCTTTTAAATTTTTGGGGCAGACAAGCAAACTGTGGGGAACCTGACTCGGCAGAATATGGTGCGCGGAGGAGTTGGCGACTTTTAATTAGGTAAATTTTGTATTAAATCGATACAATAATGGAATAAATTCCAAATAAAGGAACATTTCTCCTAAGATCTATGTATGAATAATACCCAAATATTTATGTTGTTGAGATTTGAATCGAAAGCTAATCTCACTCTAGCATGTCTCAGATTGCGAAGTTCGTCCCGCATCCGTTTTTCCCCGGGATAAAAAGTGCGAAAAACCTTCCATGAAGATGCACTACCATCACGCACAACTTCTTTGAAGAAGCTAGTTTGACTAAGTAGCTAAGTAAAGGAAATAAAAATTAAAAAAAATTATCACTCTTTCCTTTCAGCAATTAAACACCAAAAAAATTAAAAAAGAAACAGTGATTTCGCCCAGGATCGAACTGGGGACGTTCTGCGTGTTAAGCAGATGCCATAACCAACTAGACCACGAAACCATGTTCATGTTTGATGTTAAGGATACAACGCGCCTCAGCAGCCTCTGTTGATACTGTCGATAGTCACGTGCCAATTACCCCTCATGCCAAGCAATGATTATGCAGTACAGAGTCCCCCACCCGATCATGTGCTAAGTTCCCCTTACACCAAGTAATGATTACCCTTGTGTATGCCTCACACCTTGATATTAGGTATAAAATGTTGGGAAATGCTCCCTAAGTTCTTCTTAGAGGTTAGCGGTTATTTAGTCTAGTTCAATACATATTAAGTTATCTTTGTGAGTCCTTACCTATCTAGCCGCTTTCCAAGATCCCCTGACAAACCATAACACTTGGTAACGCCTTCCTAACTATGAGTACCGATACCCAAGCCCCAGCTCCCCCTAACTTCCTTTTCCAGGCCGCTTCACGCGTGACGCCTTACAATGGCGTACGTAATGCCCCCGTTATCCAAAAGTATGTCCGCCAAATTCGTGATAGTTTCATTGGTAATTGGGCTGATGAACGCCGCCTCATTTCCATGACCGTTACTGGCGGTGCGGCGACTTGGTTCGATATGCTTCGGGACAACGACCGTTTCTTGTTGATGGACGGAGAGGAAATTCTCCAGCAGCTTCGGATAGCATTCTACCCAGTGAATTATGCTGACGCTGCTCACGGGACTCTTTTGCGATTTCAACAAGGAAAACAAACTCTTGGTGAGTTCCTCTTGGAATTTGTTCGTTTACACCGTGAACTTCCCCCAAACACCGTGAACGAAGCGTCGCTTCGTGTTATTCTCATTCGCGGAGTTAACGAGCCTTACCACGCGGAAGTCATGCGCTTGAATACCACCAATTTCCGCGAAGTGTTTGACTACCTCCAACGTGTAGCCAACACCTACTCGCTCAACGCTTCACTTGCTCCCGACGCCATGGAAATTGACAACCTCGAGACCCGCGCCGCGTCCGGACCACCCCTGAATGACGTACCTGAAGCGGAACTTGCCGCCCTCAACGCTAAGTTGTTGTCTCAAATGACGTGTTTCCATTGTCACAAACCTGGTCACATGATCAAAGATTGTAAGATCCGTCGCCAGGAACGCAGCCGTGAAGCTGCTGAAAAGAGAAAAAAAGAAGGGCGCTAGTCGGACCTAACGGCTCCCGTACTAGCGCGCAACCGCCTGCCGTCAAAAACCCCCGCTCTCATGGGGTACGCCAGCGTCGGTCGCGCCCCGCACCTCGCTTAGTTAGCAATAAATGTCCTACGCCATCCACCTCAAGTGCCGCCGTAGCCCAGCTAACCGACGAGGAGCCCGGCGTGTCCGCAGCACCTCCTTCCCCGCCACCTTCGGTACTCATCCCGATCCGGCATGGTTCTTCTCGGGATCTATCCTCTGTTTTTGACACTCTACCTGCCGATGTATCATCCACTCTAGCTGTGTCTCCTTCTCAGCACACTCCACTTGCCGACGTATCGTCCGCTGTGTCTGTGCCGCTTGCGCTTCCACTGCCAACTGCTGATAACCCAACATTTATTACCGCGCCTCATGCGACTGCTGCTGTCCCCGGTATCGACACCCCACCTGCCGACGTAACGTCCGCTCTGGTTTTGTCGCTGCACACTCCACTTGCCGACGTATCGTCCGCTCTGTCTGTGCCGCCATTTCCTACCGCGCCTCATGCAACTGTTGCAGTCCCCGGTATTGACACCCCTCTGGTTTTGTCGCTGCATACCCCACTTGCCGACGTATCGTCCGCTCTGTTTGTGCCGCCATTTACTACCGCGCCTCATGCAACTGTTGCAGTCCCCGGTATTGACACCCCACCTGCCGACGTACCGTCCGCTCTGGTTTTGTCTCCCAGGCCTCTGGTTTTGTCTCCCAGGCCTCCGGTCCCTGACGTCGATGAGTCGCCCTTTCTTACTGCGCCCTCAACGCCCTCGCCGCCCGCTTCGCCCGCTCCGATAGTTCTTGCTAGACTCCCCTTCGACTTGTCACCACATTACACGCACGTGGTTAGTCGCTCGGGTTCCCTCATCCCCATCCGACACGACTATACTGATATCGAGGGAAGTACCCGCTGCTACACCCCCGGTACGAGTTACGAACGTGACCCTAGCCAGATTGTGGTTCCCCCGGCGATTCGCGACCATTACGACTACTTGGTCCACCCTCGTTATGGTGCTCACCATATCAGGCTGGATGGAACTCTTCGTCCCGTCATTGGCCTCGTTGATGAAGATACACCCGGTGCATACCTCACGCGCGACGATTCTTTCTTCCACTGTTCTGTTGATCACTTGCAAGGACCCCTCACGCCTGAGTCTAGCGACCTTCTTATCTTGCCGGTTCAACTTTGCCCGGGTACCCTCCCTACTCCCACGCTTGTTGATTCCGGAGCAACCACTTCTGTTGCGTCTCTCGAGTTTCTCCAGTCGTTACAGATTCTGCTTACTCCAACGGGTCGTACACTCCAGGTTGGTACTGCTACAAATTCGACGAACATGCAACCTCACTACGCGCCCGTGCCCTTAACCTTCAGCCTTCCGAGTGGTGATTACTCTGCGACGTTTCAACCTCTCGCCAATCTCACACGACCTCTCATCCTCGGCATGCCGTTTATCAAGGCCCACTCGCACCTTATCGACTTCGGTTCCCACTCATTTGCGGGTATCCGGTATCCGCCTACTGCTCCGCCACACCCGACAGTTGAAGTCGTTGACGTTGACGCCATTTCTCTCGATCTTGCGATTCCGTCTGCGGTGTTTGGCCTTGTTCAAATCGAGACGTACTCCCTTGATGCCAACTCCGCCTCGCCAGATCCGTCTGCTGTCGCCATTTTTGCGGAGTATGCCGATACCATCTGCGATAAGATGCCCGAGTCACCCCCGCCTGCGCATAGGGTCCGCCACGCTATCCAACTCAAGCCCGACACTCCTTCTTTGAACCGCCCACCCTACCGCATGAGCCGCTTCGAACTCGACGAGCTTAAGGCCCAACTCGACAAGCTTCTCGCTAGCGGTATGATCGAACCGTCGTACAGCCCCTTCAGCTCCCCGGTTCTTTTTGTGAAAAAGAAGGATGGCTCGATGCGCCTTTGTGTGGACTATCGCGCGTTGAACCACCATACGGTGAAGGACTGTTACCCTATCCCGCACACGGCCGATCTCCTCGGAACAATGGCTGGCAAGAAATGGTTCTCATCTCTTGACCTCATGCAAGGTTTTTACCAAATCGCTATGGATACAGACAGTGTGGAAAAGACGGCTTTCACCACCAAATATGGACTTTACCAGTTTAAAGTGATGCCATTCGGTCTAACTAACGCACCGGCTACCTTCCAACGGATGATGAACGACATTTTCCGCGACTATCTCGACGATTTCGTTGTAGTTTACCTCGACGATATCCTCATTGCCAGCGCGACGCGCGAAGACCACGAGAAGCACGTTCGCCTCGTCCTCGATCGCCTCCATCAACACCAGCTCGTCGCCAAGAAACTGAAATGTACCTTCTTCCAGGAAGAAATCCTCTTTCTTGGTCACCACATTACGCATAATGGTATCGCGATTTCGCCAGAAAAAGGACGTTGCATTCAAGATTGGCCGACTCCCCGCAATGCCAAACAAGCCCAACGCTTCCTCGGTCTCTGCAATTACTACCGAGAATATGTTCCGCGCTATGCGGTCGTGGCTAAACATCTCGTGGATTTCGCTAGTCACCCCCGGAAGTCGTGGCTCCTCGAGCAAGAAGAGTCGTTTAAAAACCTTAAACGTTGTTTGCTCTCGGCGCCTTTACTTTTGCCGCCCGATTGGGACCACGAGGATGAATACGTACTTAGTACCGATGCCAGCGACTCCGCCATTGGCGCAGTGCTTGAACGTTGGCATGACGGTAAACTCCGCGGAGTGGTGTCATATTACGCAAAAACCCTTTCGAAATCGGAACGGAACTATACGGTTTTCGACAAGGAATTTTTCGCCATAAAGAGCGCCCTCGAGCACTTTCGCCATCTTTTGCTTGGACGTCACTTCACGATTCATACTGACCATGTTGCTCTCTCTTTCAGTCTGTTTCGCGGTACGAAGCCGCCTACCTCGCGTAACGCCCGTTGGTACGCGGTTCTTCAAGACTATGACTACACGCTTAAACATATCCCTGGGCGGACCAATGTCGTTGCTGACGCATTGAGTCGCATCTTGCTCCTGGCGGTCGTCACTACTGTCTCCCCGCCTGCCCACGACTTGGAAATGCTTGACTCCATTCGGGCCCTCTATCCCGAGGATGCCGATTTTGGCGACGTGTTCGCCGCTCTCTCGAAACCCTCGCCTCTGGACGTGAAAAAAGCCAATCGATTAAGGCGGTTCTCCCTCGTGGACGGCCTCCTCTTCTTCCGGCCCCACGTCTTGTTGGAGGGACAAGGCGACCGGCTTTGTGTACCCCGTGGCCCCTTCCGGCAGGAAATCATTCGACAACACCATGACCCCGCCACATGTGGTCACTTTGGAAATCACAAGACTGCGAACGCAGTGGCCCTTCGCTTTTACTGGCCCCGCCAATACGCCGATATATGCAAATACGTGGCTACCTGTGAGGTTTGCCAACGAAGCAAGCATTCCCGCCAAGTTCCGCAAGGTCTTCTCCATCCGCTCCCCATCCCTCCCGAACGGTGGTCGTCTGTCGGAATGGATTTTATTACTGGGATTCCCCGCAGTCTCGATTGCGACGCGATCCTCGTGTTTATTTGCCGCCTCACTAAGCGCGCCCATTTCATCCCTACGACGAAAAATATCAATGCTGAAGGCTGTGCGAGATTATTTTTGCAACACGTCGTCCGGTTGCACGGCACGCCCGACACGATCGTTTCCGACCGAGATGTGCGTTTCGTGGCCACCTTTTGGCGCAGTTTCCAGAAACTCCTAGGTGTCGAGATATTGTTCTCCAGTGGAAATCACCCCGAGACAGATGGTCAAACAGAGAATGTGAATGGTACGCTCGGTCAGATGTTGCGGGCCTATTGCATGAACAGCTTAGCCGATTGGCCCGATTATCTCCCACTCGTGGAGTTTGCTTACAACAATTCTCATCAGGCTACCATCGACACGACTCCATTTTTCGCAGACCTTGGTCGCCATCCACAAATGCCCAACCTTCTGCGCCTCGTGGCCGACTTTAGCCACCTTGACCGTACGGATAGTCTCACCACCCACATGAAAGCCATCCTTACTCGTACTCAGGACCTTATCGCGAGAGCCCAGGACACCCTGGAACATAACTACAACAAGTCACACCGGTCCCCTCACGAATATAAGGTAGGAGACAAGGTCCTCGTACACCGCGAAGCCCACACTAACAAGAAAAAGTATGCGAAACTTCAACCCGTTTACTTTGGACCTTACTGGATAGTGAAAGAGCTCGGCGAGAATTGCTTCGAAGTTGATATGCACATGATGAGCATGAAACATCGACTGATCAATGTGAAATGGTTACGCCCATGGCAAGCACGCAACGCGGCCTACCCAAAGGAGCCACCAGTTACGACACTACAAGTCATTGACCGAATTTCGGAAATTTGCGGCATCGTGGGTTACGACTCTCAACAAGGAACCCTTGACGTCTTCTGGTCAGATTGCGACCCCAGTCATGCCACTACGATTAATGTATCAATCTTCGATCAGTACACTCCGCCGCAACTCCGACTTGTCCTACTTCAAAATTCGCCTTTCCACCCTGACTACGTTCTTGAAGTGGATACGCTCCTGTTTAGAGAGGAGATAGTGTTAAGGATACAACGCGCCTCAGCAGCCTCTGTTGATACTGTCGATAGTCACGTGCCAATTACCCCTCATGCCAAGCAATGATTATGCAGTACAGAGTCCCCCACCCGATCATGTGCTAAGTTCCCCTTACACCAAGTAATGATTACCCTTGTGTATGCCTCACACCTTGATATTAGGTATAAAATGTTGGGAAATGCTCCCTAAGTTCTTCTTAGAGGTTAGCGGTTATTTAGTCTAGTTCAATACATATTAAGTTATCTTTGTGAGTCCTTACCTATCTAGCCGCTTTCCAAGATCCCCTGACAAACCATAACATTTGAGTTCTTTGTGTAATGGTACAAATTAGTGGGTCGTTCAAATTCAGTACTGTAATAGAGTTCTCAAATCGTGCTGAAATTCTCATTAAGAGAATAATTCAAACTATAAAACTATTTATAAATGTTAAATATACCAATCAAGCAAAACAATGCACCTTTATACCTTATAGGAAGTGTTTAAAGGCAAAATAATATACCTTTGACTATTCAATCAGAATTATTCTCATTAAATTTTGAAGGTTCCAGTAACTCAGTATATTAGCCAGATATATTGTGGGCTTTTATACATATATTATAATAGTCCTCGCGTAACATAAAAGCGGTTGCGTCAATAGGGTTTGCACCCGGGGTTGAGTCGATAGGGTTTGTATTCATATTTAAGAGATGAAATGTTTGATGATTCTAAAACTAACTCGGATCTAACCTGGTGGGAAGGGCCCGTATTTATGCTTTTCTCAGGATCCGAACCTCGGGGGGGGGGGGTTCTGCCGATCTGAGAGCACTGCTTCCGGTCAACCGTGTGGGGTAAGATCGGGCAAGCTTCGAAGGAAGGGTCAACCGTGTGGGGTAAGACCGGGGGAGCTTGGTAAGGTAACCAGGAATTACCCCGGTTATTTTGGAGGGAAAGGACAATGACCGGACGGAGCTCATAACAGTAACGTCTACACTCCAGTATGCGTTACCCAGAGGCTATCAGCCTTGTGCTGATACCGGGGACCCAACATATATATTTATTTTTCATATAATATGATTTGCTTCTTTTTTTTTTTTAAAAAAAACAAACAAACAAACAAACAGAGTCTTGAAAGACTCACCCACAGATTTCCGGAACCATGTCCTTCGAGGCGATTTAACACATCTACCTGGAAAATTCGTGGTATAGTGCTATGACTAAACGGATAACCAATAAATACTACTAATATGATCGATACTCAATAAACTTTTATTAGATATGCTCACCACTAAACCAATCAAGAGTAGGGGCTTTGCCATCAATAATATCCTGAAAGTAATCGTATGGATCTTTCCTTGATAAGGGTAAATTGGGATAATCATCTAAATTCACAGAAGTTGAAATATCAACATTATAATCATGTCTTCGGTGGCACTCTGCAGCATCATGAACAATTCTATATTCATCGCTAATCCAACTCGACTTGCAATCATCAGACAAAGCATTGATTCCAGTAACACGAGGATCAAGCACACATCCCTTAACATCCTCGTTGTCGGGAACCCAGAGTTGAAGTTCTTGATTAAACTGATAACCGTTAAACAGAAGCTTTGATGTGAACGAATCTTGACCATACTTTCGCAGTAATATTGACAGGATGTTGTGGGGAATATAAACTGGTGACCCCTCAAAGAAAGTGTACCTTATGGGGAGAATTTCTTCAAGGAGATGCCAGTTCCAGTTTTTGCAATGAACTGGCATTGCCATTAACTTTTCTTCTTCGGTTAACGATGCTAGCAAGGCTTTTGGTGGCGGATCGTTTGTGAGTGCAAGTACACTGATATCAATATAAAGACCCGTGTTAATTTCGATAAACCGAGCATCGATGAAATTACGGCCGTTTCCTTGACGAATATAAGTTGGCGAGACTTCGAAGTAGTACTTTGCGTTTCCGTCCTTTGGGTTTTCAGTAATAATGGTCGAATTAAACCTTTTAGAGAGTTTATCCAATTGTGCGATTGGAATTTGGATATCCACATCAGTGTCCCAAGGTAAGTTTACACCATTATAAGCCCATCCAAGAAGTGAACCATAGTTGACCCAAGAATTCACACCGCTTGCCTCAGAAAACTTGAACCATGCCCTAACCATATGTTGGATCACACTCTGTCTTTCCTTGCTGGAGATGAACCGTTTGAAAAACGGAAAAGATGTATGATGCGACCGACCAGCGACGACATCTGAATAAATCCAAGGGTATTTGAAGAATCTGTCTGCCAGATCAACCATTAAATTCGAGGTTTCCAAAAATTGCAAATGTTCTTTATCTTGTTTCAGGATTTTATTTGTGGCAAATTCTTCTTTCAAGGACATTATCTCTTTGTCGAGATCAAAAATGAAATCCTGAGGGCTTATATGAATTGATTTTTGAAAAGGAACGTATTCAATAAATTTAATGGGAGCTCCATTTTTGTTCCGTGGATCTGGGTGTGGTGTCTTCGAAACCATATCGATTAGTTTCTGTTTCGTAATTACAGGAACGGGCTGATCGCTTCCTATTCTCTTTTTACCAGTGACAGGGATTTCAAAAAAGCCAGTATCGGTGGATACAAGCACGCGTTTGGGAATATCTTTCACACAATATAAATTAGCCATTCCACGATTGACTTTTGTGTTGTAAGACTCCATGAAGTAAGGGTTGACTTGGGAAAATTTAGTCAAGCTCAGACTGCAAATGCCGTTAGGGTAGGATTTTCTGGCACTTTCTAAATATGAATTTCCTGGGGATAAATCAACCCAATCATCCCAGTGGAAATTTATGCCGTTAGAATTGTCTAAAAGTGAAGCGGCATGGGCAGCTTCTTCCCTTATGGATAGTATAGATCTCGACTGAATGTATGCGAATAAACCGTATGTAATGGCTCGGGGATTGAAGTTCGAATTCTTTTGCTGATCTAGGAACAAACCATCAAGCAGATCATCAGAAACATCTTTGAAAAGTGAGTTCACAAACGATAGCAAAAAACATAGCAGTATCAATGCTAAGATGGCAGCCTTTTTTCGGTAAAATTTGGTGAATGACATGTTGCCAAACGGGAGCGTTTGCTAATAGAATGAGCGTGAGGAGTTGTTGGGGAAAAAAGGGGAAAGAAAAAAACTAGGATTTGGAGCAAAGAAATAATCTGAAAACACAGAGTCCTGCGACCGTTGACATAATGCTTTTTTTCTTGCTGATCAAAGCCCGAGAATAGTTTGAATGCAAAGGGCTTAAAAGAAGAATACACAGTCTTGCAGGTAACAGTTTGCTCTGGCCCTGGGCAGTGTATGCATAATCCGGAAACATCGTGTTCAAAATTCTTTTCTAGGGGATTTGAGCTGTCAAATACAGTGTTTAGAATATCTTAATAAACTATAGTGTTTTAGTATACATAAATCTTCAAATCTTTTCACTTTTATTTATACTCTTGTTGATTCCACGAGTGAATAAAATGATTGTTCATCGAAACGGTTTTTAAACCTCGGTAAAGTCCACAGGAGCGCGGGTGCGGGCGACCATTCATGTACATACTGCATATATTCCGGAACTCTGCTTTAAACCCGAGGTGGGGGCCCTTCCCCTTCTTCGGGTTCGTATATGCTGCATTAGACACAGGACAATGCCCTCTCTATCGGTATACCGGATTTACACTTTTATAATTTTCCAGTTTTGAGATACAAGGTCTCAACACAAGAGCTTGCAGAAGAATGATAAAGGTTGTCCAAAAAAATAAAAAAATTACAAAACAAGGGGGCTGTGCCTTAAGGTCTTAAGCCACCTCAGGGATTATGTACAGTTCGTCGCCAAGACGGCGAATAGGATCGATAAAAAAAACTCCACTTTTTTTTTTGTTAGATCGCGAAAAAATCGTCGTACCAACAAAATACCCAAATAAAATGTCCAGAGTGGTATGTCTGAAGAAGGAATTTGGACAAGGCTTAAAATATCTGGCTCACACTTTCCCGGAGAAGCACATTTCCTCTAATACGAATTTTAGGTTTTACTATCATCTGAAGGGAGTTTTAAGTTAGTAGCTTAAAAAGAGTTTCATGAAAGCGTAAAATAAGTTGGCTATTTACATCTTGGGCGATACATGCTTTGCTTTTAACAAGCTTAGCCATGTTTCACCACGAAAGATTTATAAACTGGTCTGATTCTAGTTTCTCCAGTCTTTCTTAAAAAGCCAATTCTCACCAGGGACACTTCTAGACGCGTCTTCATCGATCAAAGTTTGCAGGAGACTAGTGAAAGGAGAGCCACTGGGGAAAATGGACCGCCTTCTTTCAGCCAAAGCACTCATAGAACCCCTTCTAAACGGAGGGACATACTTTCCCGACATCACGGAGTTAAGATGCTCAGATTTTGCTGTAAACATTCTTTTGCTATCTCTGTTGTGGTACGTGGACTCATTCGATAAATCCGCGAAAAGAGAGTGGTTATCATGCGTTCGGAATGCCATACCTTGTTCAATCTTCTTAGCATCATTTTCATGGTAATCATCCTCTAAAACAAAAACTTCGCCATCATTTAAATTCATATCATCAATCTCCTCGGTAACTGCATCGACTGAGATGGGCTTTGTGTTGTAATGGGGAGATCTCAAAAATGGGGGCACATATTTACCAACACTCTTTCCTCCATAAATACCCGACAGAGGAGAAATTCCATTGATGAGCGATGAATTGTGCGTGGGAGAGGATGACGCGTAGGATTGGATAGGTGGGTTAGCAGTTGTAGGCCGGGGCTGCCTACGCATTCTGTTCTGATGCGTTTTGCGTGATTGGTATTCATGTCCATTTGCGTGATTTGTAGTATTGTTGGACAATTGGAAAACCGAACCTCTCTTCTTCCAAGATTGCCTTTTCCTTCCAGAATTCCAAACCTTCTTTTTCTTCTCATGTGTACGAGGATATTCATTGTGTTCTTTTTGATCACCATATTTATCCATATAATGTGAGAAAACACTTCTAGGAGTGAAGAAATCCTCACGGCGAAACTTATTACCTTGGCTGTTGCTATGGCCGTTGTAACTGTTTTGGTGTTTTTGTGGAAAACTGAAAGCTCCATTCTTGTTATAAGAAGCAACACCGAAAGGTTTTCTGGTGTTTCTAATTTGATGGTTTCCACCAATAGGGATGGGTTTCGCATTCGTAGTGGGTGACAACAACGCGTCAGCACGGCGATTGTAGGGCATGACTTCGTCTTCTTTTGCTGAAGTAACAGTCAGAGTCAAGTCGCTTTCAATAGCTTCATCTATCGACAAATTAATAGGATGATCGGGAAGCTTTTCCGGAATAAGTATCTTGATTTGTTTATCAGGATGGCGAGGCGTGAACTCTTCATCAAAGGGCTTCGTATCCACGTATTCTGTATCAAACAGAAAGGTGTCATCAGACTGTACCATTTCTGGAATTGTAATTTGTTCGTCGACCTCTTCTTCATCATCATATTCGTTTTCACCTTCTTCATCCTCTTCGGCTCCATCTTCTTCTTCGCTATGCAAAGCCCAGTACTCTTCATCGATTGTGAAGTACTTTAGGTTTTGAAGTTCTTCACGGAAGCTTTCTAAATCACGATTGGAAGGGTCCATTGTGAGACAAAAACGCAAAGCACTAAACATTTCACCTGTCATGGAACTGAAGAAGTCAAATAAGGCCTCTCTGTTTGCAGAAAACTGCAAAAACCTTTTGTCTGTGTAATTGGCAACTTGGAAGGGGTTCTTATGGAACACTAAAGTCAATAAGATCACACCCAAGGACCACAAATCCACCTTTGCAGCATCATAAGAGCGAAGCTCAGGATCGAACAATTCTGGGGCCATGTATCTTTCAGAGCCAATGTCGAATTCTGAAGGGTTTGTAATAGTTTGTTGCGTTGTGGCCAAGCCCCAATCACATACTTTGATAGACCAATCCTGGGAAATCAAGATATTCTCAGGTTTCAAATCTCTATGGAAAACGGACTTAGAGTGACAGTAAGATATAGCGTTGAGAATCTGGGCAAACACATCTTTAATATCCTGCGATGTAGTTGGACCAACGTCATTTTGCATTGCTTCGTAAAGGTCACCTTTAGAACAATACTCAAGGATCAAGCAAGAGTCAAAATGGTCAATGAGTTTGGGTATATTTGGATGGTCTCCCAAGATCTTGTGGATAGCAATTTCCTTCGAGGATTCTTCGCACAAGGCAGAAATCATGACTTTTTTCTTGGTGTCCGAATTACCAGTATTTGATCTAAGCTTGGCGGGAGAAGAGGTGGCACGCCCTGTGGTGTTGGAAAGCTTAGAGTACTGTTTATTCTTGTAGTCGACAGGGAAGATATACTTGACAGCAACAAGAGCATTGTCATTCTTTTTATCCTTTGCCAAAGAGACCAAGCCATAAGATCCCTCGGAGATATCACTCACCTTTGAATATCTGTTTTTAAGAAGCTCACCATGGTCGTATTTCTCGTAGGCCTCCATTATCAAAAACAAAGAAAGCTGATATCACGTGACGAAATACCGGAGCAGGGGAAGGGAGTGGGGATGAGATGCCAAAAGAGTATTTGGGTTAAGCTAAGCAAAAAAAAAATAGCTTGGGATAAGATGTGCGATGCGTTTAAAATGATAATGATAAAAAAAAAAATAATGATACGGGCAAAATTGTGGGCCCGTGTGGTTTAACGAGATGCAGATGATGTAGGTATAATGTAGGGAGGGGTCTAAGTTCGTTGACTAGTCATTAACATGGAAACAGGGGGAAGGCGCTATATGATTAGCTGGGATTGGGAGAATCTAGAAAATTGGGTTGGATGAGGGAGAAAAAAAGAAAAGACTTGATCGTCTATAAAAAGACTTTGCCAGATGGAATCAGGGTTGGATCGTCCGGACGCCGAAGGTGGGGAAGAAGCACGGCTTCCAGGTGAAAATAATGGTCAGTTATAAAGTACTTGGTAAAGAACAAGGGGGTGGAGATTCGGAAAGCGTGGTTATGGCAGGAAATGGCGCCAAATAGCAGAGCTTTTCTTTCTGGGGGTAAACGGTCAAGGATTTCGAATAATTGATCTGGGTGGCTCTAAAGCATCTCCTAGTGTGGGTCACTTGTTCGTCGCACGCGAGGATGCACGGGTGCGCGTCCAGGTTTGGGTAAAAGCAGCGTGAGGGCGAACGGCTGAACGTTTGCTGCGAAAGAAACTGGTGCGCGCCGGCCGGGCCAGCCGGGTTGACCGGGTAGACGTTTTATTTTGAAAGGTGGGCTTAAAAAAAGTTGTTTTAAATGAATACAGATGGTGATATTTTTGTGATTTGTTACTAGGGGTTTAATTCAAATATACTAGTATATTTACTTTTCTAATCATTGATTTTTTTCTAGTGTCATCCAGCATGATGTTTTGGCCAGTGCGTTGTTACCGCCGGGCCCGGGTTCTGGAGTCTGGGCCCTACCCAACACCACGAACTAAGGAATGCACGGAAAACCTGGAGAGGATCCAGGACTGGCTTATATTAAATTGCCCTAGTGCAGTGCGGGTCAGGTTTTCCCATTAAAATTAGAAGTATACTTAAAGCCATTGGTAAAGTTGTGCATTTGAAATAATAAAAAAAAAAGAAAAAAATAAATAAATAAAAGAAACGAAGTATCCAAAATTATTTTATCATAAGCTGGACCATCAATTGGAGGCCCAACAAAAGATCCAAACTCTGGGAATGCTAATGGTCTGCCATTCATGCGCAAGATGTAAGGGTCTACCGTTTCCTTAAATTCGCGGCTAGAATGCATCGCGGTCTACGCTTTTTGGCTGCAAATGGAAACGGGAGGATCGCGGATTTGTCTGGAGAGGTTGGTATGAAAACTATCCAATTCCTGAAACAAAATACAGCCCGACTTTCACGAGCATTTTTTTCTTTAACTTTTATAGCGTATTATCTTGGTGATATTTCTCAGGCTGTGATATTTCTCGGCAAATTAAACGAAACCTTTATTTATGCTTTATAATTAGTGATCACAGTAAGATGTAACTTGCTAGAAAAAAAAAAAACAAAAAAACATGGGTTTAAGAAGAATGGCTACTTACTGACTTGTGATTTCGATAGTTGCGGATACAATACTTAAGAAGTGAGCCATTCTTCCATCCCCATAAATCTTTATCTTTGCAAAATACAAGATAATATGGAGGAAGAAGATATATGTATTTACTTTACAGAATCGGACACGGTTTTTTGTGCCTCCATCTCATTAATAAAAAGCACGCGTCAGTTATTCTTCCATACGATATCCCATCAGTGTACGAAGTTTAAAAGTCGCTCATTACAAACTGAAGAATTTAGACATAAGTGAGGTCAGTTTTTTTTTTTCTATGCGTCAAAGTCTACTCACCTTCAATTCATATTTAGCAGCATAATTTCGTTTCCAAAGACTTAATCACATCTTATTCACACGAAGAATATTATTGATAGATTCCAACAACTTATCCTTCCGCCGTTCACTCAATTGATTCACAGAAATGCGTTCACTTCTTCGGTATTCGTCTAGAATTTTGCCCATATCATCTCGGGTGAGTTTTTCATCTTTATGAACCATTTTCAACCCTTCTTCGATAACATTAATAAGTTTTTTCATTCGATTGTGGAAATGCTTGTCTTTAACTAACCAAGATGATCCCCTTTTTCTTTCCCTCATAATGAAGGAATATATACCTTCTTTCAGATTATACCACTTATCTAGGAGACGAGGAACAGTGTTGATACTTTTTCTGTCCATATCAATGTTTTCTGGGGTTGGTTCTAAAGGCATCTGCCATATCATAAGCAGTTCCATGTCCGGCTCGGGAGATTCTGTAGGGGGTTGTACAGTGACTATGGAAACCGGCTCGTCTGAATCAAAACTGGGATCAGTCTTGTTACGAATTAGCTTGTAAATGGCCTTAATCAATTGTTTGATCTCTTGCATATCTGCCTTAAGCTCTCGTATTTGTGCTTCCATTTTGGTCAATATATTATCTTGTTTTTCCAAACCCTGTGCTAAGGTCCTGAATGCACTTTCAAGATATTTCTGCCCTCTTATTTGACGAGTGTTGTGCGATTTTGTTGATTCATCGACTGACCGAGACATTCTAGAAATTTGGTCATTGACAAGCGTACTGAGCAGTGCGCTGTCCCGGGAAGCTTGATCGAGGCCTTTATCCAAGCCCTGCTTAATGTTCCGAAGTTCCGATTGAATTGCCTCTGAAAAGCATTCGACGTCCTCCAGCGAATCTGAGAATAATTTTGCCTCGTCTGCTTTCAACTTGTTCAAAATATCTTCCCGGAATTCGAGGAACAGGCTTGTTTGGAACATAGGATGCTTCAAGAAAAAACTATTTGGATATCTAATCAGCAACACGGCCGCATCTTGGGGTATAATAAGTCTGAATCTTCTTAGCATTTTGAGAAAGAACTCAATCTGACTATCTCGTTCGTGCCATGGTTTTTCTTCTTGATCTGTTCTCGAATTGACCTTTTCTTCCACCTCCTCCAACCAGGGAAAAATCTGTTTTTGTACATCAAACGGGACCTCAACATCACGAACGATGCGATATCGCTCATCTAACATGAATCCTGCCAGCACATGCATAGAATCGAACGAATTCGACAAGCCACATGTACGAGCCACGTTTGCCCAATCATCTTCAAGAGGAATTACTGATCTTGATGCCCCGTTTGCTTGAGGTATTTGGGCACCTGCCACCCTACCAATATGTGTGAATTTAGAAGACTTCAAGCCGACACTTTTCAAAGCCTTTGCAAACAATTCGTGTTCTTTGCTGTAGGAAATCGGACAATTTTCTCTAGATTTTTTGCTATCGGTAAAAAGGATTTTTAAATCATACCAAGTTTTATCCAAAAAGTTTGGAAGCTGATCACCGGAATTTGGCGCGTGAAGAAAGCCAAAATCAAACCGGTACCATAGTGAGAACGACAAAGTATTCACGACACACATTTCAGGCTCTTTATGACGAATTACCCCCACATAATTTGCACGACTTCCGAGGGGATGTGTTTTATCGGGGGCGAGTCTGAGTAACAAAGCAGGGATCATTCCGCGATTTGTCTCTTCATCAACATAAATTATATCAGCCCACTCGAACTTGCGCTTACTGTCGCCTCGAAGTAGGCCATAGTGACCCAATTGTATTTCGACCCTACCATTCACAGCATCGTAAATTGATTTTCTTTGGTCGACATCAGTTTTGCCAGAGAAGCTCTGTTCAAGAAAATACGCATTCATTTCATGAAACTGTTTCAAGGTGTATCTTCTATTATATTGCTCGCGAGTTAATCTGTTGTGGTGATTTTTTCGGGAATCCTGCTCGTAACCCTTTGCCCTTCTTTCGATAAGCCGATTCATTTTGTCCCTATTAGGAATAATACCCTTACTTTGCTCGAATCGCCTTCTTTCATTTGGATCCAATGAATTCTCTGCCTTATATGTGGCAAGGCATCTATGTAATAAGGCCCCACCATTTGGAATGCCTCGATCGTCTTTTCACCTCTGAAATTACCATTTTTCTCAATGTAATCGATTACACATTCCAGCAAATGATTAACATCAACCACAAAGTCGTTAACATCTGCTATTCTTGTTGCCATGAAACATACGTATTCCACGGCTTTAGAAGCGTATCCTCTCAAAGAGGCATCAGCAAGTGCCTCACATATATCGACGCACAGTGGACTTTGTAATATCTTATTAATGTGTATAAGAAGTCTCTTTTCGTCATCATTTAACTCACCTTTCTTTTTGATCTTCCAATAAGGGTCAATTATGTCTTCAGGGGAAAATATCTTTCCGAAGCAAAGTGTTTTAAACCTTAAGTGGGGAAAAGACTCAAGCAAATCTCTAACCCTTTTCTCTTCCTTTTCACTTGGCATTAAATCACGACTTTGGCTTTCAATAGGTGGTTCTTTTCCCCCAACAATATCTTCATTTTCCAAGGAAAGTACAGGTTTGGTTATACTTAAAGAAGAAACGCTGTGGTCAACGTGTTCATTTCCCCCTGGGAAGGTATTGTAATCACTGCCAGTAATATTTACTTCAGATTCAATTGCAGGAGGCTCGAAAGCGGATCCAGTATAACCATTTTCGAGCTCGTTATTAAACGATTCAACATTGACATGGACTGTTGGCTGTTTTGACTGACTTCCAGACAATTTTCTTCTTTTCCTGTCTGAGACATTAAAAGGTTCACTATCTTCAATAGTAACTTGAGTTGTTGTCAGAGTTTCGGGGTTCTTTCTTGGCCTTCCACGTTGCTTTTTCGATATTATGTATGGTGTTTTGAATGGGTGGATAGAAAATACCAAGAACGCCAAAAGGGTGCGTCTGAAAAAACGAAGAAAAAGAAAACTCTAAAAAAGAGATATCACGTCATTCTACTCGCTGAACTTCTTTTCAACGTGTTTGATTAATTGTACTCAGAAAGCTTTGACATTACCACTCCACTTCTCAAGATACATACCATTCTTTTCGTAATTATTATTGGAGAACAACCTGGTAAGTATTCAAATTTGTGCGCAGTTCAAAATGATATTACCCCGGTTTCTTGCAAAACAATTTTTCTTGGAAATATAAAAACGAGTTTGCAACAACCAGAATGGTGAATGCTACAGCATTAGAAAATTTGAAAAGCCGTTAGATAAATTAAAAAGGATGGGAAACTCGTATTGTTTTGACTTTTCGTCATCACAGAATTGTTGGTTAACGTAAGAACCAATTCTAGAGATCGAGATATAGAAAAATCGAGGAAATGTCAGATGGAAATCAAAGGTTTCGTCCAGATAAGTATTAGTTGAGCAGATACTTCAATCATTGCTCTTCACATTTCCGTCATTTCGGTGGCGCTTCACTAATTAGAATCACCCATGGTTTCTTTGACTTAGCCGTATGAATCGCCAAGACATATTTTTTTCGAACTTTCGAATAAACAAACGAATCCTGTTAACTCCTTAATCCACAACATATAATTTCTTTTACAATAGCCCTGTTTTGGCCAAACTTTGAGTCTCCTTTTAAGACCGTTCTCATTTGAAAGTCAGATTAAATGACGTATTCCTGCTCTTGTATAACAAATGTTTTTGCGAGAGAAAAATAAGTATGGCTTGAATTAAAGTTAAGATCTTGGATGAAGGTGAAAATTTACTAACATACCTAAATATGAATGATTGAATGGTGGAACACCTTTTTAACAAGCGCTCAAAGGACATTGATAGGAGGGTTCAAGTGCTTGTCAATCCAGCTAAATGTGATTATTTGGCTCTACTAGATGTATTATGTGTTCTCCGATACTTTCGATAGAGATTAAAAGAATTTTTTTTTGCCATTGATTGTGTTTTGTTTGATTTGCAAAATTTTGAGTATTCAACTGCAAAGTCTTTCGCAAGATTTTATAATTGGAGAGTTGTGACAGGAACGGAAGCAACTCTTAAGATGAATTCAATCATGTCCATCCAAGTGCACTGTAAAAAAGCTCAAAAAAGAATTCCCAAAGCAAGTTTAAATACTTGTAAACTTGCTTACAAAATCTCGTGCTATATCACAGATAGTAATTATGACTGATTTACCTGTACAAGAACAAACACATGAACTGTTGAAGAAGGTGTAATAGTCTAATGTTGAAAAGACTTCATGGCCCTTGTGTGATGGAAATTTTGTTCGAATGTGGTTCCTGATAGTAAAACAGTCTTAAACTATAAGTAAATCTGATGTTCTTGTTAAATCAGTAAATACAATTATACGTATAACTGAAAATCCCGTCAGCAGAACGTGAAATACAATAAACAATTATTCGTGAAACAGAAATTCGAGGCAATCGCTGTGGGATAGATAATGTAGATATACTTGGAACTGAAATTAACGCCAAGAAATAAGAAACATAATTATACGTAGAATTATCACTCATTATTTGTGAGTAAGAAGAAGTTTCCGATTAGTCACCAACTCTGCGTCACTAAATTCAGTCTTTTTTTTTTTTTTAATTAGAAGGCCTTCCAGTCCCAATATTAAGCCACTTCAAGTTATTTACAGTTAGCTCTAGCATCAACTGGCATTATGTCAGATGTCTGAATTAAATCTGAAGTATACTCTGTCTCCCTTGCTTCAATTAGGTCATTCAAAAACTCTACTGATATCTCTCTCTGTGAGAATACATACATGTATGTTGTTGTACTTAATTGTGCTAAAATTCTTACAATCTACCAATCAGCGTAATATCGAGTAACATGTGATCCGGAAGGTTCTTGAGAATACCGATGATCATATGATGCGAAGCTCCACAGTTTCAAGGGACTCGGGAGCGCACTAGAGCACTCGACGTCATAATGGGGTGCGCCCTGGGGCCTCCCCGAGTTTTGCGCAGGCCCCGCGCAGGCCCTAGCGCAGCCAAAGACGTTGCTAGTAACCACTTCTAATCACCTAAACTTATATTTATATTCCACATTTTTTCGATTTAAAAGCCATGGATGACAGCATTGCCACATTTCTTGCGTTCACCGCAACAGAAGACCCCGCGGTTGCCAAACAATTCTTGGATATAAGTGGTGGCAACCTTGAGTATGCCGTGCAATTGTTCATGGAATCTGACTCTAACCAGGCTCCGGCACTGGCGGCAACAAATGATGAGGAACTTGCCCAAAGATTACAGCTGGAGGCGTATCAGGATAATGGCGTTCGTGAGGCAGACGCAAATGTACATCGTCACGAAACTTTGCTTGATTCATTCCCCGCTTATAATTCCGGAGTGGATCATGCCAATGCCATTTTCGGGTCAGGTCGCGTGGGTATTTTCAACCAGCGGTTTGATGAGGAGGACGAGTATGGGTTTAACGAGGATGAAGATGAGGATGATAGAAGTAATGGCGACGAACGTATTATAGAATTGGATCTGGATGAGGATGACGATATCATTGAAATTGACCTGGAGGAAGAGCCTGTAAGCCGACCAAACCGCAGAACACGGGCCCAGAGAGACCGCTTAAGTGAGCTTTCTTCGACTCAAAGAAGACTAGCAGAACTCTTTAAGCCACCCTTTGAGCTTATTCTGAGAACCAGTCTTGAAGGCGCCAGGAAACAAGGCCGGGAAAAGAAAAAGTGGATCCTCGTCAATATTCAGGACCAGGCTGAATTTCAATGCCAAGTGCTCAATAGAGATTTCTGGTCAGACTCCTCCGTCAAGGAGATTGTGCGCAGTGACTTCATCTTTTTACAATACCAAAGCGACTCTCCACATGGGCAAAGCTACGTCAACTTTTACTCGGTGGATGCATGCCCACACATTTCAATCTTAGACCCAATGACCGGTGAACGGGTCCATAAATGGACCGATGGTGTTGTGCCAGATGTGGAGGAATGGGTGGCTGACGTAGAGCTCTTTTTGGAGAAGTTTTCTCTTTTGCCTGGTTCCAGTAATCCCGTGGTCAAGCATGATGTCAAGATCGACCTCGACGCGATGAGTGAGGAACAGCAGCTTGAATATGCCATGAAACAATCCATGGGTAATAATGTGGATGTGGACGCAAGCTCAAATTCTGTCGTCGAGCTGGATGTACCTTCTTCTGAAAGTAAGGCGCTAGATCCATTCGAGGCAATTCAGCCACAAGAACACATCGAGCCTGCTTCTGCGCCACTGACTAGAGTACAGATCAGGTTCCCAAATGGTAAGCGGCTCATCCACAAATTTAACCCCGATTCTGATTCGGTGTTGACCATTTACCAATGGCTTAAGTTCGTACTCTCAGAGGTCGATGAGTCGGTTTACGGTATTGGAAATGAGGGGTTCACTATATCATGCCCCGGAAAACCCAAACTTCTCGACTGTGTTGACCAGAGTATTAAGGAGGCTGGCTTGACAAATGCAAGCATTTTACTTGAGAAAATGTAACGTAAAGGCAGATTTCTTTTCTCTACAGGCTAGTTGAACTCTTCGAGATATAAGAATGATGCATAATGCAAAAGAATTAAATGATTACCTGGCGATACAATAGGGTGTACATAGGCTAATAGATTATGTCCAACGAGTTTCGGATTTTGTTTGAATGTTCATTAATCATCCTTCCCGGTATGGACTTTGGTGGGCTGTCTATCGGCATTCAAAATATCCCGATAGTCTTCTTCCTCAGAGTCATAAGGTACCTCTCGACCGTATGATGAGAAATCCAGATCCTCGCCACGCATTATTTCATCTGACTGATTGTATTCGTCCAGAAAGGTTGGGTCATGCAGTCTAATAAGGGCAAGGTCGGCATCAAGTTCCTCCTTCGTGAGCCCCAAACAACCCCCTAGCTTCACTGATACTGTATTTAATTGAGGAATTTTGTATTTGTTTTGTTGCTGAGAAAATTCCCGATACCGCTTTTGTGCAGCAATCTTAGTATCAGTGATCTCAACTCTGTTGTTTCTGTAGTAAATATTATCGACACCATGGTATTTATCATGGTTTTTTGTTGATAGGAGACGCTGTGCACCGTGGCGCGAGTCTGATTTAGATATCTCAACAGGAACAACCGACCGGTAATAATGCATGTTTGTGTTTGCCACAGAAGCATTGGAATTAATGCCGTGGTATTCATTATGTAGATTTTCGAGTTCTTGGCGGGTTTCGTTGATGAGTTTATTCTTGTATTCCAAGACGTCTTCGCGGTACTGTTTCCAAAGAATCACCTTATTTTTCTCGGTAATCGTTTCGATCAAGTCCGATTGGTACCGGTTCAGTTGCATCAGGGCCACGAGCTGGGCCTTGTGCAAGTCTACGATTTCCCTGAAATATTCGGCAAACGGTAGGTCACCCATCCTGTGTTTGAAAACATCGTCAAAATCAAGCGGCAGCTCGAGACTGGCCATTAGTTGCTGAAGTTCCTTTTCAAAATCTAAAGCACTGGCATGGTGGTATTTATTATGATGACGAGAAGAGCTATTGTCTTTTATGACGGAGTTTTCTGTGAGGGTTGAGAGAGTCTCTATGAGTTGCACTTGCTGGTTATAGAAATTAGACCATGAAGAATCATTGTGTTGGAATTTTTTTATTTGAGACTCGACATTTTTTTGCATATATTCCACTCGTGATTTTCTGGCCGCCACATATTCTTGTGCAAGTGATGCAAACTCTTCGCTAATGCATTCCTCAAGTTTACTTAATTGCTGGATAGACAACTGGGGGAGATTAGCGATCATTTCCGGTTCGAAGGGTCCGCTCATATCTAATAAATTCATATCCTGCAACTCCTGGGGCGGCAAATCGGCCGGAGGCGGTGATGAAATAAAATCTCCTCGATTTTTATCGACGACGTTACCACTTTGATGTAGGTTTTCGCCGTCCATTGTGTTGTTGCGAAAAGATGGATTAACTGATAAACTGGTAAGAAAGAATTTCAAGCAGCATAAAATCAAAAATATGCTGCGAAAGCCGCGCAGCGCGGTGCACTTCAGGCAGCGACAAGGTGTTCCCGATCCCACTGGCGTGCACCGGGATTACGGGATTAACGTTGGAATTAATTATTAACTGTTACAGGGTAGACAAGGGGAAGAAGAATAACAATAAGAAAAGAAAGACCAAAAAAAAAAAAAAAAAAAAAAAAATTGAGAGAGAATATTATATAATTACGAAAAATGAAAGTAGAGAAGAATTTTTTATTTGCTTCTGAAACCTCAACCACTCCACCCACTTTACAACACTTTATCCAAGGACTGAGGACTCTCATATACTGTCATATGAGCGTGGTTCGTGGTCCCACTTCCGTAAAAATTTACATCATCTGATAACATATCATCTCAGTATTTTTAAGTTTATTTCATATCTCCTATTTTATCCCATGAAGACCCGAGAGCAAAACACCCGCCATTCAACCAGATCCGAAACACGTTCTGCCGGTCTTCCAAACAGAATACCTCTTTTTCATCGTAGCTGCAAACAAAGAGACTTCTGAACTAAAATCCTAGCAAGTCGTCCATGCTATTTCCACAGAATATTTATCTGTCCTCGGCCCATTCGTTCTCCTTGCGGATGGCAGCTTCTTCTTCTGGACTGAAGTCGTTAACAATGTTGAACGTCTTTCTCAACTCCTCGGGCGATTTGTGCTTGATCATCTCAGCAATAATCTTACAGCCGGCATCCAAAAGAGGTCTGATGTTCAAGTAGTTGGCAGCCAAGATGATTTCGTACAACATTTCTTGGTCGACCTTCAAAAAGTTTCTATCCCAGGAGTGCACGGGTGCTGACTTTCTGGCATCTTCGTCATCGTCATCGGGGAAAACGGTGTTTTTGTGGTGCTCACACCATTCCAAAACCTTGCTCAAGACATTGGCCCGGACGTTGGGGGTAGGAATTTCGAAATCCTCGTCATCTCCGTCGTCCAAGTCTGGCTTTAAGTCAGCAATCATATTCTTAATCAAGACGGACTTGCTAGCAGCTTCGACGTCCACAGGGAACTTCTCTTCATCGGAAGAAATAATAACAACCTTAGGCATTTTTATGTTGTTGTGATGTATCTGTAGTTCGTATGATTTACGGTGGTGGAACTTTAGTTCGAGGAGGCAACGCGGCCCTGCATTTCTCGGGAGTCCCACTACTAAGTCAACAATGGGTCACCCCACGGAATATATTGAGCCACATTAAGAGTCAAGAATATAATAGATATAGTAGAAATTAAATAAAAAATTGTATTTAAATATGGTAAGTAATTATCAACCCTGTTTCTCTGGGAATCTATATATCCTTAGTTTATTAGTAACACGTCCCGGAAAGGGTCACGTGCCGCCTCCCAAATTGGTTCTGCGCAGCATTTTCATTCGAAATTGGAATAGATGCTGGCACTAAATTCATCTAGCTCCTCAACGTCGTTGATTCTATTTATGTAGACATTCCCGGTAGTCTCACCATCAACGGTGTAGCTTTGGGAATCGCCCAACATACCTGATTGCACAGAGAGTTGGGCCAAAAACGTCGCGAGCTTATTAGTACGGCCCATGACATTTTCCGGGTTGAGCAGAAGCAGGATATTCTCACATAATGTAGAAATGCCACTTTGAACGAGTTTTAAGAATACTTCCAGCGTAAAGTCATTGGTGAAAATGAAGTTCGTCTCGTTGACGAGTTTGACAAGGTTCAGATCCTTGTTGTCAAGTTCATTCACAAGCTCCGGGTTTGTGCTCATGAGGGTTTCAATCAAGTTATCGTACTTGACCGGAAATATCAGGTGCATGATTGGCGATGTTTTATCGTCGATTGTCTCTAAATTTATCTCAGATAACATCTGACTGAAAGTCTCGATCGTCAATTCTGTCTTAGGACTGAGTTTCAAAAATTTATGCTCAACCGATCTTTCGAGACGGTTTGCAATCTCTAACCAGCCATGATTGAGTAGCCACCAGCTCAAGGCCAAGTAGCTCTGTTCAATGAAGTAGTCATACGAAGTTTGAGTCTCATTTTGTGAGGAGCCTCCAGCCATGGCAATGGCCAGCTCAAGGTATGACTTTCGCGCTAGAATATTAAGCTGCAACCGAGTGAGTAAGAGTAATCCTGAAGAAGAATAGATAAGGGCAAGAATACGGGATATCGACTTGACTTTCAAGTCATCCCATAGCTCCAATTTGGACTTGGACAAAAGTTGTTGCATCTGGGAAGATTCAAGAGAAGGGTTCTCTTCTGAATGAGCAAGCAAATTCTCAGTAGTGAGAGATTCGCTCATTTCTCGATTAGCGTTTTTCTTACGTTTGAGTGCAGAAGTGATTGATTCTGTGGGCAAGTAAGACATGATTGGATGGGTGAGCACGGGCAACAACGCCAAAATCGTGAGGTAACAATCTGTTTGTGTCTGTATGAATCTTCTCTTGATTTGCTCTTTTACATAGAGTTCCTGTTTCAAGGCATTTTGGAAGTTACGGAACCTTTTGATCACGAATTGGTAGAACAACAAGTACGCAGTGACGGAAGCTGCTGATGTGAAGGCGATTTTTCTTTTGTGCCGGCGGAAAAAAGACGCTAAGCTTGAGAAAATTGGCATTATGGTGGATTTTTTTTTTGGAAAGTGTAATGTTATTCAACTAGAATCGTTTGTGCTAGGGTTTTCGATATTCGGCTATATGCGATCGATATCTATGGAGAGTACCCGGCGTTTTTGGCATGTGCGCGAGTGAGACTGAGCGAGCACCGCAGTTTCCGATCTCTGAGCGATTGTGGGGACTTATCAGTAGCACATCAAAACCATCATTTTATGACCTTGGTCATTTCTTAGAAAAATGGAGAGGTATTGCAGTAGCTGATTTGAAATAATATCTGAAAAAAAAGTTAATTAAATTATGCATGGGCGGGATTTTGTTTCCATCAATCCCTATCAAGCCGTATCACCGAATCCTGAGGGGAACTCCGCACGTGATAGAAGTGGGGCGGATGCAAAAAAAAAAAAAAAAAAAAAAATAACAATCTCGCAATGATTAGGCCAAAAGCAAGCTACTCACTCAGTGATGTGCGAAATTGAGTGGTGAGTTATTTTGCGAGTAATGATTGGTCACTCACAAAAAAATTTATCACTCAGTACGTCACTCAAAAACAGCAACACGCACATCACTCGTGAGTTATTACTCGATTGGTTAATACCATTCACGAGTTATAACTCACGAGTGATGTTTGACAGGGTCCTAAATTATCCAGTAACCACATTTTGTTTGTTAAATATGTTGTACGGAATGATCCAAATATGTGTTAAAGATACCGCGACTCATCATTTTTTCCCATTTTAGTAAGTGGCCAGATTCAGTGAACGAAAGGTATCAAAATGAGGCTGAGGCGAAATACCTTGCATAAACACTGTTGGAATTTAGAAAAAGAACAAAACTAGTTACTTTAAGGAAAAAGAGGATGAATTTCTTGTTCTTAGTTGAATTTCAAGGGATTGTTTTGCTATTCCTGCCATATCGGCACCAGTGGAAGCCTTAATCTCTCGGATTGGCTAAATAGTGACGAAGACACAGAATCGTTTGAGCACAGACACTGTCAAGCCAGTGGCAATTCTTAAATCGCAAAGCATTATTCCGGACGACAGTTCTTCTGGTGTCCAATTCAACTTAGACAATATATAGACAGAGGAAGAGCCAGACCCTGAGTCAGAAAGTGAACCAGAGGTTGTATCAGATAGTGAGACACACGGTGATGAAGATAGGGAAGATGATGAGGATGAAGAAGGAATGAATGATACGAACGAAGTCGTAATAATTAGTCCCAATTAAATTCTATGATGCTACAATCCTTTATAAAGCATTAATGAAATCAATACTTTCAAGTAGCAAAATGTTAAAAGACATTATAGACTTGATGCGTCGAGCTTAATTGGAAATAAAAATGGTTTTCGGGTCTTTGTAGAGCTGAAACCCTTCATCATAGTAGTTGATTAGGTATTACGGGGATATATTGATATTGATATATGAAAACTAGTTGAGAGAGCGGAGTGCAAAAACACCTGTCGATAATTTTGGTCAGTCAATTTCCTCCACCGGTTTTAGATATCAACAATAAATTCGTCTAGCCAATGAAGTCTAGTCAGCAGAAGGCTCAACAATACTTACATAAACAATAATACGGGCGAGCTAAGCCCGTACCAATAGAGTGCGGATACTAGCTTCAACCTAGCAATATTTAACAGCATGATATACATTTTTTATGTAGTTTTAAAGGGAAAAGAGTTATCACTCTATTTCACAAAATCAAATCCGGTTACTCATTACTCATTACTCGATTTCACAAAACCAAATCCGGTTACTCAGTACTCAGTACTCTCACTCCCACCAAACAGGTGAGTGATGAGTCACAAAATAGTAACAACTCGCACTTCGCACATCACTGTACTCACTTGCAGGCAATTACTTGAAAGTCACTGAATAACAAGACTTTTTTTTTTCATAATAAGATAATAAAGTTAAATTATTTAATAGTAACAGCCTCCTAAACAGAAAAAAAAAAGGAACACACAGGAAGAAGAAAAATAATTAAAAAAAAAAAGACATTATAAACGCTATCTTGCGTACCGTAGAATCAGGCCCTCTATTAGAACGCGACTGTGTTCTCTATAGTATTGTTTATTTAAGTATATGATATACTACGGACCGTAACTCCTGATCTCGCTAAGCCCTTGAGGAAACCAAGAAGATCTTTTCCTCTTTTTCCTCGTGAAGAGTTTTTTCCCACGGACTCGATGAGCGCAAGTAACCACGTGACTCATCACGTGGATACCCACACCTTTCCCGTGCGCTAACACCCTCGAGCGGAATTTCCCGATGGTGAGTCAATGAAAAAGAAATTAAAAGACCCTGCACCTATCCGGATCCAAAAATATCGAAAGATATGTAAAACCCTAGGATTGCATATTCAAAATTGTTCCGGTTATTAATAATTTTAGCCGAAACGTGGTCCTGCTTGTGCGAGAATCATCGCCGTATGATTTTACTGAATTTGCTCAGACCCGCACGTGGGGGATCCCAGTTCAAAACATGCATATTGGAAGGAAGGCGAAAGTACTGGAAAAATCCAATAGAAACTAACCAAAACAAAAACATGCATGCATCCTATTAGTCCAAAATAGGAAAACGTTCGGAAATTATGTTTGTATTTGTCGGGCGATCAATTAACACTATGCATCTACGGGGCCCACGTTTTTCGGCACGGCAGTATCGTGTGCATAAGTATACCCTTCCACCGGAACGGCCCCGTGCGTGGCCCGCCATGGGCCGGAATCAGTAATATGCGGTAATCCAAATACGGAATTACTTTCGCCCAAAAGTAATTGATTAATTTGCACCGATGAGATCAATTGACATATAAAAGTAAGCCAATTGCTTGCCTATGTTGTCCTGTCTTTCCTTTTTTCTTCACAGACACCAGCAATAACAATGAAGCTCTCTGCTCTTTTCTCTACCCTCGCTACTGCTCTTACTGTTACAGCCGCTCCAGTTGTTTCCAACAACAACAACAACGTGACTGTTCCTACCAACAAGACCATCTTGCTTACCAACGATGATGGTTGGGCTTCTACCAACATTCGTGCTGCATACAGATCATTGAAGAGTGCCGGCCACAATGTCATCTTGATTGCTCCAGCTCAACAAAGATCCGGATTTGGTGGTCAATTTGCCTTGCCAACAAGCAAGAATTTGACTGCTGGCGGTGAATTCAACTACCCACCAGCTGGCTCGCCTTCTTGGGGCCATGAGCAAAACGACATGAACATCTGGTATTTCAACGGTACTCCAGCTTCATGTGTTGCATTTGGTTTGAACTACATCATTCCAAAGCACTTTGACAACAAGACCGTGGACTTGGTCGTTTCTGGTCCTAACGAAGGTACCAACTTGTCTCCTGGTTTCTACACCTTGTCCGGAACCATTGGTGCCGTCTACTCTGCTGTGGACAGAGGTGTTCCAGGTATTGCCTTTTCTGGATCTATGACTAACAACTCTTTCTTCGTTGATGACCTCAGCAGACAAAATGATACCAACTTTGGCCCCAACATTGTTGCCAGAAAGGTTGTGGACCTTGTTGACACTTTGTTCGACTCGTTTGAGAACAGACCAAACTTGCTTCCAGCTACCACTGGTATCAACGTGAACTTCCCTCCTGTAGGAGAGCACTGTACTGACCCAGAGTACGTCTACACTAGAATGTCTGGTCTTGACTCTGTCACCTCCAACCTTGTCTTCAATGAGACCACTGGTTTGCCAGTTTGGAATTTCGGTAAGTACGATGCCTTGAACAAGTGTGTTTTCGGTGACTGTGACTTGCCATCTGAGTCTTGGGTATTGGCTGAGGAGAAGTGTAAGTCTTCCCTTAGTTTGTTCTCCATTGACTACGATGCTAGCTACAAGCAATCGCAAGCGGTCAAGTCTTTCTTGTCCCCCATCTTGTAAAAAGGCCACAACTAGAGCCACATGTTTGAATCACCAGACACATTCAAACGGAGATAAATAGTTCATATATTTTCCGTATACCCCCAAAATAATATCTACTTAATAGCCTGATGGAACCCCGAGTCACGTGTCTAACATTTAAGCGCACTGCCCGTGGTTGTTGTAAAGGGTTCAGCCTCAAGATACAGTCCTCCAAGAATTAAAAGGAGTTGCTTCAGCTTAAATATCAACGGATTTGGTGGCAAAATCTGAAATTTATTGTTTATTTATGAATTCAAATTTCGAGAGGAGAAAAAAAAAAAAAATTCCACAAGCATTGTAGTTTTTCGGCCCGCATTTTTTTTTTTTTTGAGCGATTAAACTATGGGGTAGGCGCTGCGCTGCGGCGACCTGCCCGCGTCCGTCTCAAGGCACTCTCACTAAAGCCACGATCATTTGCTTGCTCATAAATTTAACCTTCAGCAATTTCAGGGCACCTGAAAACGTCAGGAACTAGCCATTGTGGATTTTTACTCAACTTGTGAATATTTTTTAAGCTCGGCAATTTTCTGACATTTTCTTCTAAAAATCCCAATTCTATCATTGCCTTTGTCTATTTATTTTTTTCTTCACGTCCCCCATTCAAACCCACCCTTATACCCATGTACAAATCATGTCAGCAAACGTTGAAGTTCCATCGGTAAAAAAAGTCCACTCGTCGCAAGATCTTCCAACTTTTGAAACGTCGTTTCACGGGTCTCCAAAACGACAATCGGATATAAGTAAAGATGCCCCTCCACCCCACGGAATACCCCGGACTGAATCCAATGGCATTATTTCGTCGATTATGTCGGTAGCACATAATGCAGCCAACATGATAAAAACAAAACACGAAGTTTCTGTTGAATCTTTCCATGATCAGCTTTCCCCAAAAGCTTCAAATGAAAGAACGCAGCGTCTGGTGTCCATTTCACGCCTGTCCAAAGGACTGGGTATTAGCATAAATGGTATGCGGACCACGGACCAGCCAGAAACACCTGAAAATGTTTCTTTATCTCCTTCGAATGTGCACTTTGAGCCTGTGCGGCACTCCCCTATCCATACATTAGGCGAGGGTGACCTCTCGCTTTTTCATTTCGAAAAAAAGGATCAATTCAACAAGCCTTCTATAGACGTGGCAGAGGTGCCAGTTAAAGGAGGCCCATTTGTCACTGAAAGCAGTTCCAATAAACTTCGTGTTTCGGGTACTCCAGATAGCAAGATTATTCGGCGGAAATCCATATCCAACAGCTCAATTGCGGATTCCATTTCTTCCGAGGGTACGATTGATACAAATGGCGCAGATAGTCACACGTTTGACCCGAGCGAGTTCTCTAACTTGGATCTTGAACAAATTCTTGATTCTCCCAATAAATTACACGTGCAACCCAAGAAGGACAAGGAATTCCACAACACTTTTAAGAAGATTCCGACCAACGAGCATCTTTTGGCGGACTTTTCATGTGCACTCTCAAGGGATATATTGGTACAAGGAAAGATGTATCTTTCACCAAATTATATTTGTTTCAACTCAAATATTTTAGGATGGGTGACCAATATAGTTGTCCCAATTCAAGAAATCATTCAGATCGAAAAGAAATCTACGGCAGTGTTGTTCCCAAATGGAATGGTTATACGGACTCTCCACCAAAAATTTGTATTTGCAACTTTCCTTTCTCGTGACACGACTTTCAACTTGATCACCCAGGTTTGGCATAATGCCTTACAAGATGAAAACTCGGGTGAACCCCAAAAGTTAAGGAGAGGCTCTCAAAAGAGAAGGTTGACTTCCAGAAGATCTACAGCTGAA
Source organism: Metschnikowia reukaufii (assembly GCA_003401635.1). Taxonomy (NCBI): domain Eukaryota; kingdom Fungi; phylum Ascomycota; class Pichiomycetes; order Serinales; family Metschnikowiaceae; genus Metschnikowia; species Metschnikowia reukaufii. Next base: position 3,156,996 of record CM010599.1, read on the forward strand.
GGTCTGGAAATCACAAATGATTTAGAATCTGACGAGTTGTTTAGTGGGTCAGAAGATGAAGATAAACTGCCCCAATCCAGTGATGAAAATGACCTCACGTTCATGTCCAAATCCTCGGAAAAGAAGAAGTCAAAGGAATTCAAAAAGTCTAGAAATTTGTCGTCTATATCTGACCTGGGCTCCCAATCTGATCTGGAATCAGGACTCATGAAATACAGTTCAAACGACTTACCTGCCCTGAATGAAAAGAATAATGGCAAACTTTTTAAAGGCTTCCCAAATCCTGGACCCGCGACTCACCCTCCAACATCTTTTGATCATGAAAAAGTTGACGGCGAGGTTGAAATCCTACAACACACATTTAACGCTCCCTTAGGTGTCGTGTACAATTTGTTGTATGGCCCAGATAGCTCTACTTTTATCAAAATATTGGAAGATGGAAAAAACTTTGATATCAGCAAAGAAAAACTAACACAGCTCAATGAGCTGCAAAAAGAACGTGAATACTCATACATAAAGCCTTTGAGTGGACCCATTGGTCCTAAACAGACCAAATGCAACATCACAGAGACTGTTCACAAGTATGATTTATCAAGTTACTGCGAATTAGAGCAAGTAACAAAAACACCAGATGTTCCTCTGGGAAATTCTTTTAAAGTTAAGACTCGATTCTACTTCAGCTGGGGTCCAAAAAATAGTACAAATGTGACAGTCTACACCACTGTGGAATGGAGTGCAAAGTCTTGGATTAAACTGGCTGTCGAGAAAGGTAGTTTGGATGGCCAAAAAACCTCCATGAAAGTTTTGGTTGACACATTAGGTGAACTAATCTCCAATGGTGGTTCGGGTGCAACTAGGAAAAAGAGGAAGGGAACGAAATCTGGAAGTCAATCGACAGTTAAAGCAGTCGAAACGCCTCAAGAGGAGACAAAACCACAAACACTCTCGAGCCAGATCCTCGATATCATGGAAAAGATAGGTCTGTCACTCCCTGTGCAGATTCCAATGATCAGCAACACTGCCACTGGTGGTATTGTGTTGTTTATTATTTCATTACTCTACTCGTATATCCTCACCGTTCTACTAGGTGGAAGGTCTAATCTGGCCTCCCTAATGGCAGTGTCTAGTGATGGCAAATACATCCTAATGTCGCCACTGGAACTCTACCTCAGGGATGAGCAGATGAGAAAACAAAATGAAGCACAGTTATGGGACTGGATTGTCACAAGAACAGGAGCTGAGTCCCCTGATTTCGGCCATGCAAAGGCTGTTAATGAGAAATATGCTGATGAAAACTTCAAGGAAATGATGCGAATGACTAAGAATAGGATTGATGCAGCATATCTCAACGTTATATGAAAGGCGATCTAGGGATGTTTGAATTTAGTAGAAGCGAATACGAATTTGCCTTTACACTTTATGATTGCTTTGCTATTTCGGAAATAAAAGAAACGATAACTCGAGAAAATTCAGTAATTGATCAATTAGGTTCATTTTTATAGCTTTTAAGATATGTTCTAAATTTAAGTGAGAGTGTATTTGCTCAAAATCGAGCCATATGTAAGTTCCAGTGTGAATAAAAAAAAAAAAAGAAACTAACTAACTACACAATAGAACTCTCACATGAAAATCATCATGTGGCTGGATATGGATTGTTTCAGAAGATTTTGGAACAATAGAGAAATTTGAAAAATCAGATAAAACAAAGAAATTTGAGGAAAGGAAATTTCAAACATTAAAGTTATTAAAGTCAAGGAAAAAAAAGAAAAGAGTGCGCGAAATAGATGTGAAAAAAAAAAAAAAAGAATCCGAGAAAGGCTCAGAAGTGCTCATGAGCCGCAAGCCCCCTCACCTATAAAGATCATCTTACCACGCCAAATCCATTATCTTTTACTGTGATCGAAATAACTATCATTACTGTGACTATTGTGGATTTCACTCTATAAACCAGATTTTTCTGGGTCACGGATCGAAATAATAAACGTTAACTGATCTGACATCGGTTTGACACAGCTCGAATTACTTCTTTTCTTTGCCACCGTCTCGTCTACGATCTTTTTTTTTTTTTTTAATTGGCCTTTTACTTTTTCTTATACCAATTTCAAGCTTTTCAATATTTCGAACTGAAAAAATCTTTCCCGACAGAAGGGCTTTTCAATTGTTGGTCTTGACCAAATTTCCGCATTTCATCACTTCAATTCTCATTCCACCCTGTGAAAAGCTATTGCCAATCACATCCCAAAAATTACAGCCAACGAGAAAAATAAAATGCTTTTAAATCATATGATATCATTTTTTCTCCTTATAGTATCGGTTGTTTCAGCAACGTTCCAAAGCGCAATTCCTCAGTCCACATTATCACCAAGAAACGCCTTACAATCTGGTGAAATTCCCATTAATAGCATATCCCCCCTTGAACCACGGGCGTTATCTGACTGGCTGCTTACAGATTTAATTATTATAAGCGATATTGATGGAAATCTTCATGGCCTTGATCGGAGAACTGGTGCATCTAAATGGACTCTACCGATTAATGAACCTTTGGTGCAAATCCTGGGAAATCATTCTGAGGATGACTCAAACGCTAATCTTCTATGGTTTGTCGAACCTTTTGAAGATGGATCGCTTTTCTATTTTTCTCCGGGATTCGGGCTCAACAAACTCCCTACTTCCATTAAAAACTTGGTGATGGAATCGCCCTTTTCACTTAATGGCGACGACAAGATCTACACCGGTACAAGAAAAACGTCTCTCTATACGCTCAACAAATTGACTGGTGAAGTAACCAAACAATTCGGTCTGCGATCATATCCAGAAGCATGCCCGACATCCAATAAATACCTTGGCTTGGATAAAAAGTCTGACGATGCTGCAAATCATATCATGCTAGGTAAAACTACTTACGAACTTTCCATTCATTCAAAGGCCGACTCGAATCTTGTATGGAATGTCACCTACTCTCATTGGGGCCCGAATAATATCGATAATGATTTGATGACTCAAAACCGCCACTCAGTTGATAAGCTATATTTCACGCCGTTTCATGATAAGTCACTTTTGGCTCTTAGTCATAAACTGGGTGCACCCGCATGGATGAGCAGGCTACCATCTACGGTAGTCAATGTTTTCGATATTTTTAGCCATGAAAAGAATGGTAATAGCGTGGCAATTCCTCACCCTGTGAAAGAGTTTAATGCTTTGCAACATATTGCTGATGGATCTGATCAATCGAATTTTGATTTGTGCTTCCTCAACAAAACGACTAAAAGTTCACAATGGTTTGCCATGAGCTATTTAAATTTCCCCACACTTATCAAGTCATCTCCTACATCGCCTTATCAGATGGCTTTACAGCAATATGAAAAAGGATTGTTGGACCAAGTGGCCATTGAGAAGATGCGCAATCTCAAGGTTCTGGGGAAGGAAGCTGAATTTTTCTTGAGTGGTACTCATAAGTATGGTGCCCTAAGCTCTTCTAACTTCTATCAGCCAGGAGCCAAGTTTGAACGGGATGAATCAAAGAAAATTGGTGATGGCTCATATGCCCTAATCAAGCCATCCCTGTGGGCCCAGCCACCAAGTATCATAGAAGGTATTTTCTTCCCTTCACCGGAAGAAACTGCGAGAAAAGATTTGTCTATTGTGGATCAACGAAAAGATTTGGAAAAAAAGCAAAATCAAAATACTTTGCCGGTATCATATCATAAACACAACAACCCGCTTGATCTGGTACCGGTGCAAAAGGTTCTGATGTTAAGAAGAATCACCGAAGACTTGATTGTGATGTTCACTCTTATTTGTTTCCTTATGGGATTTGTTAAGATTGCTCAGAAATTCAAATACTTGACACCTGAACGCAGCAAAATCATTGATACCGTCGGAGAACTAAAACAGTCTACCTCTGAAAAGAATGAAGATAGCCGTATTCTGCCTATAATTGATGGCTCTAACAGAGATCCAGTTTCATACCTTGATTCAGGTTTATTGGGAGACTCAAAGGCAGAGGGCTCGGTGGCCTCTTCAGAAGCTGAGCCAAGCGCAAAAACCACATTTAGTTCGACCGTGTCCATCATTGATGGCGATGAAACTGAAACAAGTGAGCTGGTTCTTAAGACAGAAGATAATCTGGATAACCAGGAACCTGTATCGAAGAAGAAGAGAAAGAGAGGCAGTAGAGGTGGAAAACGGGGCGGCAAACTGAAAAAGTCTTCTCAAAGTGATGGAGAGGACTCTCCTGCACCATTCCAGTCCGAAGATACCCTTGAAACGATAACCGTGGATGAAGATTTTGGTCAATCATCAGACGAAAATGCCATTCCAACAATTTCACTAGTAAAAACCTTCGCAAAGCCCGATAACCAACTAAAGAAGCTTCAGATTGATAATAACTTGGTCATTTCCAATAAAGTTTTGGGATATGGGTCTCATGGAACAGTTGTTTATGAAGGAACTTTTGAAAACAGGCCAGTTGCTGTCAAAAGAATGCTCTTCGATTTCTATGATATTGCCAACCATGAGGTTCGTCTTTTACAAGAAAGTGATGACCACCCTAACGTCATAAGATACTTTTGTTCTCAGTCAAACCTCAAAGAAAAATTTCTTTACATTGCTTTGGAGCTCTGTGTTTGCTCGTTGGAAGATCTGATTGAGAAACTGAAGTTTATTCCTCAGAAGCCCAGACTTGATAATTCAAGTCGGAACGATTTGTTGCACCAGTTAGCAAGCGGACTTGGATATTTACACTCTTTGAAAATAGTGCACAGAGACTTAAAGCCGCAAAATATTCTTTTGGGGGAAAGATCGAAAAAGGATAAACATTTAGGAAAACTGAGCCCCAGATTACTCATCTCTGATTTTGGGTTATGCAAAAAGTTGGATGCTGATCAATCTTCCTTCGGCGCAACAATGCATAATGCTGCATCTGGAACTTCGGGCTGGAGAGCCCCTGAACTTCTTCGCCCAGATGAATATCCCGTGCCTGCGAGTGTGTCTCTGTTTTCTGATGATATTGACCACATGACGTTCGCCCCAATTGGTAATGAAAAGAGATTAACAAAGGCAATTGATATATTTTCTCTTGGGTGTGTGTTCTTTTATATCTTATCAGATGGTTACCATCCCTTTGGTGACAGATACCTCAGGGAAGCCAATATTATAAAAGGTCATAGCGATTTATCTATCTTGGTGAAACGCTGTCCTGGTGATTATGTCGAAGCTATGCATTTGATCAGTCTGATGATTCAGAACAATCCCAAGCATAGACCTGACACAAATGCAATTCTCAAGCATCCATTCTTTTGGAACACCGGGAAAAAGTTGGAATTTCTTCTCAAAGTCAGTGATCGGTTTGAAATTGAACGAAGAGATCCCCCTAGTGATCTTCTTCTTGCACTTGAGAAAATCAGTCACAAGGTCCACCAAGGTGATTGGCTTGCAAGGTTTGACTCTGACTTTAAAGAAAACTTGGGCAAATATCGGAAGTACCATACTGAAAAAGTTATGGATTTGTTGAGGGCTTTAAGAAACAAGTACCATCATTACAATGACATGCCTTCAGATTTGCAAGCGCAAATGAGTCCGTTGCCGTCGGGTTTCTACCTGTACTTCAATCAAAAGTTTCCACATCTTTTGATGGAGATATACGCTGTTGTGGAAAAACATTTACAAAAGGAGCACATGTTTCATGAATTCTTTTAAGTAATTAAATAAATAAAAACTTATGCATTTTATTATTAATATTGTAGCTATCTTCTCTGCTTCTTTGGCTTGGACACTTTGTTTGGGTTACTTCTCTTAGTAGGTATCGTCTTTTTAAGTATCTCTTTGCTGGACTCTTTCTCCTCTTCGTCTGAGAATTTGGTGTGTGTACCCTTGAAATTCGCCGAGCTAATTGCAGGGGACTTTAGGCTATCTGGGGCAGCACTTCCACCGGTTGTTCCCAACGTACGTTGAAGGAACTGGTTAGCAGCTTCGGCTGACTTCTCAGAAGTCTCGTTTTTCTTTGAAAGCGACTCCTCGATTTCTTTAAATGTTTTCATCGAGATTTTGATTCTGGTGAGCTCCTTCATGATAGGATGCGTCTCAGTTTTGATGCCTAAAACTTTGATATATGAATAGAGAATCGAAATCACAGTGTATAGGTGTGAATGGTAGATTTTGGCCTTCTCTTGGGGCAGCAGACAGTTTGCGATAGAGTCTTCAAGACTTTTAGAGAATACCGGGTCTAAGGCATCGCTAAGGTTGTCAATGGACGCTTCTAACGACCTAACAAACGGACTAATATCTTCTAGTTTATCCATGATTGAAAGTGATGAGATAGGGAAGATAAGTATATGTGGGTTTAGTCGAAGAAAAAAATTGCCGAGATGATGAAACTCAAATACTTCTATTCAGTTAATATTAATTTGAAGGGAATTTCTTGAGAAAGTCTGACTTTTTTGTCGATTGGTTTCGTTTTCAAATGATACTTGTTAGGTTGGTTTTTTCTCGCGTGGAGTGCCAACCTCGGGTATCCAAATATGCTCATCGCGAAAAATTCCATAAGCATCAACCCCAAAGAACATTTATTGGAAGAAACAAGAATTGCATAATGGCCAATCAAAAAAAACAAAATACCCGGTCTAATAGGGATATTCTTACTAAAGGTAGTAAGTACCGTAACAAACAAGCAAAAAAGTTTGGTGTGGAAGAAGTTGTCTTTGACAAAGATTCTCGGCATGAGTTTTTAACCGGGTTCCACAAGAGAAAGGTGGAAAGACAAAAGAAGGCGAAAAAATTCCACGAAGAACAGGATAGACTAGCCCGTATTGAGGAGAGAAAACAAATTAGAGAAGAAAAACAAAAAGAATTTGCCGCAAAACTAGAGGAGTTGAACGATGCTAAGAAATTCGACGTAAAAGAGTTGTTGAAAGAGGATAATGAGGATGAAAAATGGGAAGGTTTTGGAAGTGACGGCAAAGATGAAGAAGATGATGAAAAAGCTGTCTCCGATAATGACTCTGATAATGAGCCTCTAAAAGGCATTCTCCAAAAGAAGGACATTTACAAAATTGACAATCCGGAAGCTTTGGGTGATGCCGTAGTCGATGAAGAAACCACTGTCACAGTTGAATCTCTCGATAATCCAAATTTTGCTAGAGTGGGCCATTCTTCTTTGGATCTTGTTGCCCAGTCCAACAATGTGAACCTCAGCAAGTCAGAGGAAGTGTTGGAGAAGTCGATAGATCGTGCTAAAAAATACGCCGTTGTTTGTGGCGTATCCAAACCTCAACAAAAACCAAAACAAAAGAAGAAGAAGTTTAGATACTTGACCAAGACTGAGCGGAGAGAAAATAATCGTAAAGCGAAGTTGAGTAAGTTAAAAAGCAGAAAGAAAGAGTAATTATAGTGCATATGGGAATATAATTTGGGTTCAGACAATAATTTAAAGGCAATATGTATAAACTTTTTTCGGCTAGAGTTGGTGATAAGAATATCTCATATTTTTACAATTTAATATTTCAAAGGGATGAAATAAGTTCTTCATCACTTTAGATCATGGAATCAGAATAGCTTCGGTTGCAACCTTATTAAACTCGCAGTCTTCCTCCGCGTGTGCCAGACCTATGTTTCCCAGTATCTCATCTGTCTCCGGGTAATCGCGCAATAAAAACAGAGGAAAAAAAAAACTCCTCAAATATTTCAAGTATTCCACAACACCACTTTTTCCCTTCAACAGATTGATTATCATTCGAACGTGAGCTCTGCACGAAAGGCAGATCTGGCGCTCTGGTGAAATTAGTCCAAAACGTATGTGATAGCACCTTTGCTTTGTTCTTGCTGTTACAATGATGACAAGTTGTCGCCCCAGACGGAGGATCCTTTTCAGGACTATGACCGATTCGATTAACACTGAAAATTCTGATATTATAACAAGAGAACAATTTTTCTTTTTTTAAGAGGCACAACTAACAATTATAGAGATCAAACTACTTCTTCAACTTTAAACTAGCTATGGCCACAGATGACTGTTCACAGGTTGCTCGTGGCTTGGCTAGTAATGATCTGTAAAAATCTAGTTAACGTTGCCTGCATTAGTCTCTTGGGCAGTTGCAAACATTAACACATCTTTCCTACTTCTTCGTAAAATACTTTTGCTCTACGCCTCTTCATCGTGGTCCCACTTCGAGATTCTATGTTTATCAGTCGTTTTTCAAATGTTTTATATGACTAAAGGTAAAACATAAGACCTTTTAAGAAGATTGGAAAAAAAAAACTTGCGTGCTCTGGGCCTCTGGGTAAAGTTTGCTCCATTCGTTGAAAGTGCACTGCTAACAATGTGGTACGCCGGAAAAACGCGCCTCTTTCAAACCGAGAATTAAAGGTTAAATTACCACCATTCAAAAGACAATGAGCGAGGGGAGTGTCTCTCTGATGAAGTTTGATGATGTGATCCCATTGCCACATCGTGTGGCACTATTATTCCAACTAGGGGTGTTTCTATGGTACATTTTGGTGGGGGTCATCTACCACGGTTTCCACATCAATTGCTTGGCCCTATTGAACTTTGCATATTCTCCTCATAAATACTACGATGATAATCACGATGGCCAGCAAGTCACAGGAGAAATGGCTACAGTATCTTCGGCAGATATTGGCGAAAATGCACTTTTACTATTGGGAATTCGCAAGACCGTGGTGAAGACATTTACACTTACGTCAAGTGGTTTATTTGCATACTGGGCATGTCTTATTTTAATGCCGGAGTCGTCTATTCTTGGATTCACGGCAAATTCTTTGCCCTTAGTTTTGCTCCTCATATCCCTTTATGTGACATTCAGAAAAGGTAATACATTGGGACAGAATCGGTTGAACACGTCATTGAAAAGAATTCTCTTGGGTAGGATCAACTCTGCAACCATGAGAACAAATGATATTTTGATTTCCGATACTTTAACTTCTTACTCAAAGGTCATAAACGACTTGGCATCATTCCTCTGGGTTATGTTCATACCCACGGACGTTGCTTATAATAACAAGGTCGAAGCATTGGTTTTAGCCTTCCCAGCACTCATTAGAATTAAGCAGTGTTGGTACGAGTTTAAAGTCACAGGTCAAAGACAACATCTTCTAAACTTGCTTAAGTATTCTGCGCTGTTGGGTCCCGTTCTCATTAATTTGCTCATCAAAATTAGTATGGAACTCTTGCCGAATGCTGAGGGATCGCAGAGATTAAACAGATTGAATTGGTGGTGGTATATTCTCCTGGCACTTAGTTCCACCTACCTGTTTATTTGGGATGTGAAAATGGATTGGGGGTTTGAAGCCTTTGACTTCGCCTTCAGACTGAATGTCGGAAACACCCTTCTTTTGCGTGGTCCTAACAAATTGATCTACAAGACATATCTCGGATATTATCTAGTGATTCTTTTTGACTTTATGATAAGATTCATCTGGGTGTTTAAGGTTTTTGTTATTAAAGAAACCGAGATCGAAATGAGGTTACAAAATCGTGTTGGGAAATTTTTGTTTGGCTACAACTACTTATCGCTTGGATTCGCAATTTTGGAAGTCCTAGAAATCTTCAGAAGATGGCTTTGGTGTTTCATCAAGCTAGAAAGTGACCTTGTCAAACTCCAACTCAGGGACGATTTCGCTAGAGCAATGCCCTTGGCCAACTTAAAATTAAACTAGCGAAAATTTCTGCCCCGTCGGTTTTTCTCTGTAATGTTTCCATAGATTCACTGCGATATCCAATACACATTCGCTAAAAAAAAAATTGTACATGTATTCAAACGTATGAATTATAAATTAAACATAATGCTAATGGTGTTGAAAGCAACAAGGAAATCAAACGGAGTTGTTCTCAAGCCACTTCTGGGCACCTTCTCTCCAGGCGAGGTCGGCCTTTGGACTAAGTCTGTTCTCAGAAGCCCACTTGTACTTAGCTGGAGATTTGATCAACACATAGGTGCCAACAAAGACACCCATGGCCGTGATGGAGTAAACGTTTAATGGTGGTGAGTGGGCCATTTTTGGTCTTGTAATTGCTCGTTATTACTGGTTCCAGATGACCAAGCTCATATTTTGAGACTCTGGTTGGCGGATTATTTTGGGGTGCGCACGACCATTAATCGAGTGGTGCTGCTGTGATTGGCACAGGAGTACTTAGTGCGGGTGAGAAGCACTAATAATTGGAATAGGCGAAATTTAATTTATTTGATGTCCGTTAAATTGAAACTTCTAGATGGGTTTTCTGTTGGTTCAAAAGAGGTTTTAAAATATCTCTCTAACTGTAAAAAAGAACTCTTTTTTTCTAAAAAAAAAAAAAAAAAAATCATCTATCGTCTCTATTGATCCATCAGTTGATGACGCAATTTCTATGTAATTAAGATTGGGTATCGAAATTTCAAGACGATTCTTCGATTTTGTGGAGAGTAGTCTTGAAATCTTCCAAGGCACGGAGAGAATTTCCTGAGGTGATTGCATAAGAAGCTAAGGAAACACCCTTTTCCAAAGAATCACAGAGACCCGAAACAAATGCAAGAGCAGCAGCATTCATGATAATGTAGTCCACCAAAGGATGATTGCCCGACTCTTTGACCGTGTATAATGGGTCATCTTGGCGCAAGATACGGTATAAAATATCAGCGTTTTCTTCGGGTGTACCGCTCTTCACCAGGTTCAAACTATGTTCGGGCAATCCAAAATCTTGCGGAGAGATTCTCATGGTGGTAATTTCTCCATCGGCATCGATCAACCAGCACTTTGTGCTACCAATAGGCGAGATCTCGTCAAGACCAACCTCTCCGAATACAACCATTGTTTTTTGGTGAACGTCGGACTTTTTGGCCAATTCTGCCGCGGCTTTGGCGTATGACTCACCAAGTTGCTCAGAAAATACACCAAGGATCCGGGCACGGATGGGCATAGGGTTCAAAAGTGGACCCAATATGTTAAATATTGTTGGGACGCCAAGCTGGGCGCGAATGTGGGCCACCTTTGCCATACCTGGGTGGAAGGCAGGTGCAAAAAGAAAACAGAAGTTTGACTCACTCACAATACGTGGAGTGGTCGATTTGTTGACGACAGAAAGATCCACACCCAAGGATTTAAGTAAATCTCCCGAGCCAGAAGTAGAAGTAGATGCTTTACCGCCATGTTTGCAGACATTGAGCCCCATTCCGGCAGCCACGATTGCTGCTGAGGTGGAAACATTAAACGTATTCTGGCCATCTCCACCAGTACCAACAATATCAATATAGCCTGTAGAGTCCACCTCAGACTTAGGTACAATATCGGAAAACTCTAAAATGGTCGAAACTGCCGCGGCAATAAACTCTGGTTCGTGATCTAAACCTCTCATTCGGAGAGCCGTGAGAAAGGCTGACGTTTGTATGTCCGAGGGAATGCCTTTAAAGATGAGCCTGAGCACAGTAGAAAAATCTTCTGGCGTGAGGTTTGGAGTTTGAAGAAATAAAGATTTGACATAGGGCGTAAGCACGTTTTTTGACGACATTTTTCGTGGTGGTTACTGAAAAGCCTGAAGCAGTGAATAGTTGTGAACAACGGTATCGCGTTGAACGCGGTATGATTCACCTCGCAATTTCTGACTCAGGTTGCAATCTATACCCGAACAAACTGGGAAATCAAGAAGAGATTCGGTTTTTTGGTAGAACAAGTCTTAGAGATTAATGGAGGGAGAGAAAAATATATCAATTGTTATTTTCTTCTTGATACTGGCTGTACACTTTTTTCGAACCTTCAAGTTAATTGGCAATTATGAAGTGAGATAGTAAATGTAGCTTTTCGCAGACTTCTTTCAAAATTATGTTAAACAGTTGAATGATAATATTATATGAAAAAACACATTTCTCCTTCTTTTTAGCTTACATAGTCACTTTTCAAAGTTAAAACATATGGAAGGAATATTCTAAAATTTACTGGATCTCATATCTGATTATTATCTGGTTGCTGCACATGAAATCTGGCTTAAAAGCTCAGGCCAGCTCGGTGACGACCGAGGGTTAAAGTAATTTAGGTATTGATGAACGACAATTTTGAACAAACTTGAAGAAAAATACCAAACAAAAAAATGGAATAATTATTAATAACAAGAATAATTCTAAAAACACTTAAAAAATTACCTTTTATTTTTAACTTCCTTCAAAAGCTCCCCCATGGCGTGTGCACGGAAAAGACAGCCAAAGAGCCAACCGGGGTTGAGGGTCGTGTATGAACCAGAACTGAAAAATTTGTTTTATACAAACTGCACTGAAGGCTGAAGCGAGAATCTCACCATCAAGTTGCAGACGTAGCTCAATATCCGAGGTTTTTAAATAATGTTGAGGCTATTAACCAAGGGTCGGGCTTGCAGTGCTCTTCGTATGCCAGCGATGGCTCGGGTGCCTGCTGCCACATATCACTCTACTGGACTAGACAAGTCACTTGGTACGAAGTACGATTCGATCACTGACTATGGCTCATACAAAAACAGCATCTTTACACATAGATTGCCGGAATCCACCGCACAGCAATCCCCACCTTTGACCGCATTGCACACCCGTTTGCGGTTACCGGAATCCTACACCTTTTCCACGTTGTCGCAGGCACTTAACTTGGACAAGTATGGAGGGTTGGCTAACAACTTTGGCCTTAACACCTTGGGAAAAAATTTTCTTTCGTACTACGTGACGGAGTCTTTGTTGATGAAATACCCTAGACTTCCCATGGACGTGCACAACGCTGCATGCGACGCATACATGGGCTCTGAAGTCTTGGCTGAAGTGGGTAAGAGTTGGGGTATTGAGATTGACAAGACCTCCAAGTTACAGAAACATCTTTCTAACGAGCCCGAGGCGTTGCAATACGGTAAATTGAGATTTATCTTTGACCAGCATAAAGAAAAGGCCCAAGAATCTGGTGTCTACGAACTCGCTAGCGAGGAGATTTCCAGCTACAACGAGACATCGTTGACGTTCTTGTCCAAGGAACAAGAAGCATACGCTTCTGCAGTCAGATCTATCATCGGTGGCTACTATACCCATGTGGGTGAGGCTGCCACCAAAGAATTCATCAACAAGCATATCTTATCCAGAAACATCAAGTTGGCAGAGATGTTTCAATTCAGCAAACCCACCAGAGAGTTGGCCAGGGTCTGTGAGAAGGTGGGACTTGACGCTCCACTTGAGATCAGGCTTATTGCAGAAACGGGAAGATTGTCTGCACACGCCATCTATGTGGCTGGCGCCTTCTGCGGCGGAGAGAAGTTGGGCGAGGGGTTGGGTTCTTCTTTGAATGAGGCAAAGACGAGATCCGTCATCAATGCATTATTATCCTACTACTTATACACTCCCATCAACGAAGAGGGCAATGACATCAAATTGCCCAGTGATGAAAACTACAAATTCGAAGGCATCGTTGGCCTGGGCGACGTTACGATCTGAGCACCTTGTATATATATAGTGTAAATTAACACCGGAAATCCACGCACGAATCGAGCCCGCCTCTTCTTTTTGATCCATTATTTTCATGTTTATGTTTATTTCTATTTTCATTTTAAATATTGCATATTGGACCCATGCCTTTGTAGGTTCCGCTGCTTTGGTAAACTGGTATGGTTTCTGGGAGTAGTGCATAGTGCGCAAGTCAATCGACCATCGCTCGCGGATCCATGTGCTGGGTCGGAGTCAGACTAATTTGGGGGGAATAGTGAGGATCGCATCTAAAATATAGAGGACAGAAAAAAAAAAAAACCGACCTTTAAATAAATTGCCCCCCACTTTCCTTTGATTGTCTTTTTGTGAATCCCATCCTCACAAAATATATATCTAAGTTGTTCCACCATGTCTAACTTGAACATTCTTATTGTTGGTAACGGTGGCAGAGAGCATGCCATCGCCTGGAGATTGGCCCAATCTGCCAGTGTCACCAAAATCTATGTTGCACCCGGTAATGGTGGTACCTCCACTGTTGGGGACAAGGTTGTGAACGTGCCTGAATTGTCGGGCTCGCCCGAGGACTTTGAGGCATTGCAGAAATTTGCTGTTGCCCACCAAATTGGCTTGGTTGTTCCTGGCCCAGAGCAACCTTTGGTTGATGGAATCTCCACCATTTTCACCAAGGTTGGTATTCCAGTTTTTGGCCCTTCGGCCAAGGCTGCGGTTATGGAAGGTTCCAAGGCTTTCTCCAAGGTTTTCATGGACAAGCACAACATTCCTACTGCCAGATTCAAGAACTTCACCAACGTGGAGGATGCCAAGAAGCACATTGAGGAAATCGACTACAAGATTGTCTTGAAGGCCGACGGTATTGCTGCTGGTAAAGGTGTTTTGATCCCAGAGACCAAGGAAGAAGCTTTGGAGGGTTTGAACGAGATTATGGTCGCCAAAAACTTCGGCACTGCTGGTGACGAGATTGTCATCGAGGAGTTCTTGGAGGGTGACGAGTTGTCCATCTTGACCATCACTGACGGTTACTCCTTCTTCAACTTGCCTGCTGCCCAGGACCACAAAAGAATTGGCGACGGTGACTCCGGCTTGAACACCGGTGGTATGGGTGCCTATGCTCCTGCCCCAATTGCCACCCCTGAGGTTTTGGCTAAAATCAACGACACTATTCTTAAGCCAACCATCGATGGTATGAGAAAGGACGGCTACCCAATGTGCGGTGTCTTGTTCACCGGTATCATGTTGTCTCCTACCAAGGTGCCTAAGGTGTTGGAATACAACGTCAGATTCGGTGACCCTGAGACCCAAACCGTGTTGCCTTTGTTGACTGACGACACCGACTTGGCCCAGGTCATGCTTGCTGCTGCCGAGCACAGATTGGACTCTGTCACCATCAAAACCAAGGAAAACACTTTCTCCACTACTGTTGTTATGTCTGCTGGTGGTTACCCCGAGTCCTACGCCAAGGGTGACGAAATCACCGTGCAAACTCCTCCTGCTGACACCTACATCTTCCATGCTGGTACTGCCGAAAAGGACGGCAAGATTGTTACTGCAGGTGGCAGAGTCATTGCTTCTACTGCCACTGCCTCGACGCTAAGAGGCTCTGTTGACAAGGCTTACGTTGGTGTTGACCACGTGACCTTCAGCAAGAAGTACAACAGAAAGGATATTGCCCACAGAGCCTTCAGAGACGCCCAGAATGCCAGTGCAGGTATCACATACGCCGAGGCCGGTGTTTCCGTCGACAACGGTAACTTGTTGGTGGAGCAAATCAAGGCCAAGGTCAAGTCTACTGCTAGAGCTGGTGCTGACTCCGACATTGGTGGATTTGGTGGTTTGTTCGACCTCAAAGCCGCTGGATACGACGGCGCCGACACCCTTTTGGTGGGTGCCACTGACGGTGTGGGTACTAAATTGAGAATCGCCCAAATCATGGATATTCACGACACCGTGGGTATTGACTTGGTGGCCATGAACGTCAACGACTTGGTGGTGCAAGGTGCTGAGCCTTTGATCTTCCTCGACTACTTTGCCACAGGTAAGCTCGACGTCAACATCGCTGCCAAGTTTGTCAGCGGTGTTGCTGACGGCTGTATCACCGCCGGCTGTGCCTTGGTGGGTGGTGAGACTTCCGAGATGCCGGGCATGTACGACGAGGGCCACTACGACACTAACGGTACTGCTGTTGGTGCCGTGTCCAAGTCCAAGATCTTGCCAAAGATCAGCGAGATGCAATCGGGCAACGTCTTGATCGGATTGAAGTCCGACGGTGTCCACTCCAACGGTTTCTCGCTTGTTCGTCACATCATCCAAAAGACTGGTCTTGACTACAAGTCGGTTGCTCCATGGACTGACAGCGGAAAGACCATTGGTGAGGAGCTTTTGGTTCCTACCAAGATTTACGTGAAGCAACTTCTCCCATCCATCAAGAAGGACTTGTTGCTCGGAATGGCCCACATCACCGGTGGTGGTTTGGTCGAGAACATCCCCCGTGCCTTGCCAAAGAACTTGCAAGCTCAAGTCGACTTGAGCACATGGGAAGTGCCCGCCATCTTCAAGTGGTTCGGTAAGCAAGGCCAAGTGCCAATTACCGACTTGTTGAAGACCTTGAACTTGGGTATCGGTATGGTTGTCATTGTGGACAAGACCAACGTCGATGCTGTTCTTGGAGAGCTTAAGCAGGCTGGTGAAGATGCTGTTGTGATTGGTGAGTTGAAGGAAAGAAAGGCTGACGAGGAGGCCTGTATTGTCAACAATGTTGAGGGACTTTACTGAGTATAGTCTAAGTATCTTCAGTTCGTGAAGATTTGTGTTCGAGAATTATAAATATAAAACAGAGATATAAAAAAAAAACGTTAATTAGAAAATTTGTCCACGTAAGCGAAAGAAATCGACTGGTTGAATCAACACAATAATCGCGGTTTCCTTGTTTCTTTCCGTGGAGCGGCTCGCAAAGATTCCGTCGTCAGCTGATCGTATTATCTCGCTATAACCGGATAAAAGAAGCGAGTCATCTCACGTGCGCATGCACAATGGAGGGGCGGAATAGCGCCTCAGTATACGGTAATTGATAAATGGAAAAATAGGCGATTTTTTTTTGGAATGTTCATCATCTCCAAGAGAAAAAAGTTATAAATTTTGTCAATAAATCAATCCCTTTACGTATCAATAGCTGCCAGTAATAGTACAAAGAATACTCTGACTTCTCAGCCGCAAGATAATTAAGATTACGAAATCTAAGCGCAAGTTTTGCGCGCTGGTTGCTTATTAATTCTGTATGGAGGGCGGATTTCTCGGGAAGTCCTTGAGAGCACCTTTCTGGTCTTTAGAAGCAAGATAACATCACCCCATATCCAGGCGTGCCAAAAGTTGTTGGAGACTCGCAGATAAATAGGGTTTCTTGAGCCACGGGGAATTTTTTTATTACTTTTCCTTTTTCTTACTTTTCGTTCTATCCTATTGTTCCCATCCTCTGCATAAAGCAGTTCGCTCAGGCTCGTATTGGAACATGGGATTGCTATCACTAGGCACGCCTCTAGACTGGCATACTTCCAGGAAACACAACGAACATGTTCGGGAAAATGGAATCTCCCAACTAATCAATATTTTCCGCCAACATGCCGGAAGAAACAACGACCACTTCTACTGGGGTGATGAAGTTGAATACATGCTTCTTGATATTGATCGTGTGAACAAGACAGCTAAACTTGCAATCGACAAGGACTCGATTTTAACCGATTTGAACGATCCACTGAAACCTGAAATTTTTGAAAAAGCGATCAGCAACAATATCAGTTTCCACCCGGAGTATGGTCGCTACATGATTGAAGCCACACCTTTAAAGCCATATGACGGCACGCTCCTTAGCGACTTTCTGTATGTCGAGGAAAACATGCATAAGAGAAGGGAGGTGGCACAGTCAGAGCTTCCTGCCAATATTGTGCCGTTGACATTTACCGCGTTCCCACGTATGGGTTGTGGAATCTTTACTTCCCCTGCGGCCAAACCCATCGGGCCAGCCTCACAGTCGTTGTTTCTCCCTGACGAGATTATCAATCGGCACGCCAGGTTCCCCACGTTGACCGCGAACATTAGAAAAAGACGTGGACGCAAGGTTGCCATCAACTTACCCATCTACCCTGACGTCGAAACCAAGTTATTGGATGATTCAATTCCCCACCGTGACTTGTTTCCTTCTGATGAGGAACCTTGGCTCGGTGCCTCAAAACCCGGTCACGTGTACATGGATTCCATGGGCTTTGGTATGGGTTCGTCTTGTCTTCAAGTGACAATGCAGGCGTCCAATATCGAGCAAGCCCGGTACTTGTATGATGGATTGGCTCCGCTCACCCCAATCATGCTTGCCGTTTCTGCAGCCTCTCCTATTTTTAAGGGCTTTTTGGTGAACCAGGACGTGAGATGGAATGTAATTAGTGGAGCCGTGGATGACCGTACGTTTGCTGAAGAGAACTCGGAGCCCTTTGCAGGTTACGATTTGTTTGGTGGCTTGGATGTGGCCGATCTGTTAAAGAATCACGTGGAAAGTCTTGGAGGTGGCCGTGGTGTTAATGGAGATAAGCTTGTTAATGCTTACGGTGATACTCTGATGCAGTGCTTGGATGGGAAGCCTATCCAAAAACTTCCCAAGTCACGTTACGAATCTATCGACTCCTACTTGAGCGACGAAAAATACCATAAGGACAACTCATACTTCAAGAAGGACTATAACGACCTTTACTCTCCAATCAACAAGAAGATCTACGATCGTCTTGCTCAGGATGAGAATTTCGACCAAGCGTTGGCACAACATTTCGCCCACTTGTTCATTAGAGACCCCTTGGTTATTTTTAGCGAGAGAGTGGAGCAAGACAATGAGCTAGAAAACGATCATTTCGAAAATATCCAGCTGACAAACTGGCAAACTTTGAGATTCAAACCACCAGCATTGTATCCGAAGGATACTCCTGCTGACGAATTGACCGGAAAACCTGGTTGGAGAGTCGAATTTCGCCCTATGGAAATCCTGTTGAATGATTTTGAGAATGCAGCATACTCTGTATTTATAATTTTGGCAAGTCAAGCTATTCTTGAGTTTAACCCTGACTTCTACATTCCTATCCTGAAGATCGACGAGAACATGAAAATCGCTCATCGCGTGGATGCCGCCACAAATGATACCTTTTGGTTTAAGAACCCTAAACGTTGGAATATCGACAACGATATTTTCAAGGGCTTTGACTTGAGCTGGTTTGATAGGTTCATTAATGACGGGAACGACTTGCTCTCCAATAATGATGTGTACTTAAATGGTTACAATGGGGCCAACGGCAACGCTTCTCTGCAGTTTGATGACGAGGAGCCCAATGAAGTTAGACTCACCGCCGACAAAATTATCAATGGCGGCGAAAACTTCCCTGGTTTAATTAGAATGATTGTGAAGTACGTGTCGAGACGGCTCGTGCCTGAGGATTACTTGAACAGCAAGAGACATTGCAAGACAGGGCCAGCCGTGCAACAACTAATCGCCATCAAACAATACTTGACATTGGTAAGTGGCAGGGCTAGTGGAAAGATCCCTACGACAGCACATTTTCTCAGAGACTTTGTGTTGAAACACCCGGACTACAAGAGAGACTCTAAGGTGAGTGAATTGATCAACTTTGACTTGGCAGAAGTGGCTACGAGCATTGGATCTTTGGACATTGAGCAAGAGGTCTTGTTGAGCCGATTTTTCGGTCCCGATGTCTTCAAATATTTGAAATCCAAGCGGGACTCAACTGCATAATTTTCGAGAACCGAACGATCAGAAACATAATAATATAGATTTAGAAGAACGTTTTTTTTTTTTTCAAGAATATTCAGTACAAGAAATTTGCGGTCACGCAAGTTTTTGGCCGTGCTCAAGGCCATGCGATAAACTTTTGCTCATTGCGAGAAACCTTGTTCCGGGCTCGCGCAGAAACTCTAATTCTTCCGAAATAGCGGGCGAAAGCTCACCGCCCACCACGCGCAGCGGTGCTGGTTTCAATGGGGGCTGAAGGCAAAATAATGGTAGTTTAAATTAACTAATAAATCTAGAATTTATCTTTAGTCCCAGAAGCAAAAAAAACTCACCATTAACGTGAATTATTTCACATCTTATCCTTCAAATTAAAGTGGCTTTCTGTATAATATATATTCCGGCACCCTTTCAAAGCAGCATACTGAGCTGGAACGACGGGGCGGGGCAGGCGAGGCCAAGGCTTCACGCGCTCACGCAAACAAAATAGGGACATCCTGCACATACTAACGCCGAGGCACTGCCTTTGTCCAGGCATGGATATTATGGTGTACTACTCTTTTCACATAACCCCGAGCAAACTCACCTGGATCTGGATATCACTGTTCTAAAAAAAAACCATTGAATTTTTTGCAGCATTCTCAAATAGGTAGAAAAGAAACAACCGGACGATTCCTACCATACCCTTCACCACTTGACTGCTGGTACATCCCATAAATTCCCCCCACCCTCGCACCTCATATAAATCCACTATTTACCATGGGCTTTATGGACTCCGTAAAGGCGTTTTTACATTCTGTGACTACTGATGATCACTACGCGCTGTATGGCTCTCCATACGAGAATTCTTCAGCAGGCGGCTCCATGGGAAGCCAGCCAAACTCATCTTCGCTGAGGCTCCAAGAACTCAATAACTCACTGTCGCAATCGCTAGTGAGTTCCAGAAACGGCAGCAGCACTAATATCGGCGGTTACCGCCCTGGGATGCGTTCCTCGTCCACAAATGTGAACACTGTGGGTGGTGCACACGAGATGCAGACCTTTGGCGCCGACGGACAGCCCCCTTTACCCAGCATTGATTCACTTTGGGATCGTATCGAGGCGTTTTTGGAGGAAGAGTACCCCGAGCTAGAAGACAGCTTGAACTCTGGTGCCTCATCCGCAGACTTGAACGAGTTTGAAAAGGATTTGGCCGTGGGTCCACTCCCCGTAGAAGTCCGTCAGTTTTACAAGAGACACGACGGCCAATTCCGTGGAGGTAAGCCCACGGGCTTGCTTATGGGCTTGACGCTTTTGGATATGGAGAGCATTATGGAGGAGTACTATATCTGGGCAAAAGTGGCCGAGAAAGTCGAAAGACAACGGTTGGCCTTGCAGCACCAAAAGCTGCAAATAGCTAATGGCGAGAGTACCTCAGCCTCGCAAGCATCACAAGAAAGAATCTCCAATAGTTACCTCATGCACCAGAAATCTATTCCAGCCGATGCAGTACAACCCTACTACGTCCACCGTGGATGGGTACCTATTGCCAGAGACTATGTTGGCAATATGGTGGCGCTTGATTTGGCCCCAGGACCGACAGGAAACAGAGGCCAGATCATCTTGTATGGACGTGAGTTCGACACCAAGGTGGTGATTGCCTCCAACTTGCAGGAATTACTTTTCAACTACGTCACGGACTTGGAGACCGGCAACTATCTAATTGACAAGTCTGAGTCGTATGATGATAACGGCTTCTTGGACTCCTCGAGAACCGACGACTACATGATTGGCGATGAAGACGAGGACAATGGTGAGCTTTCATTCTTTGACCGCGATGGCGCCGAGTTTGGTAAGAACAATAAGAACAAGCTTTCGTACATTGACGTGTTGAAGCGTCGCGCCTTGGCTAGATTTGGTATCACGCGCAACGAAAACTTCCAAACGACATTCACCCCACAAAGAATACCTAAGAAGCACTCGCAGTCGCCTACAGGTTCAAATGCCCAAAGATCCTCTACCTCTAGAAATGGTTCGACCTCTCACCTCGCGAACGTTGAGAGTGCGTCGGATTTGCTCAAGGAGACCTTGATTGGTGCCGACTCAAAGACGGAGAAGAAAGAAACTCCATCAAAGAACGAGCCAGCTGTAGAAAATCCCCCGGTTAAGTCTACCCCAGTTGAACATATCAAGAAGGAGGTGACGAAACCCGAGACCAAGTCTACTCCAGCCAAAGAGACCATATCCGAAGCCCCTGCTAAGAAAGTTGAGCCAAAGCCCGAATCCAAGAAGGCTACCCCAGCTTCTGAAACCGCCGAGAAGAAACCTGAAGCTGAAACAGTAAAGGAACCAAAGCAAAGCTCTGCGGACGTTCCTAAAGAAGAAGCCGAGTCTAAACCCACCCCAGCCAAGTCTGCTAATGAAGCGAAGGACCTTGTAGAAGATGATGGACACACGGAGATTGAGCTATAAGAGAAACACCCTTATGTACGATGACATCTGAATATTTACGTGAGATCGACTTTAGAATTTAAGATTATTATTAAATCCCCAAAATGTTTTGTATCCCATAACACCTCAATTAAATTACTTTGTTCTTGAAGTTTAGAGCTAGTGGTCGCGATAATTGATCTCATGCCGCGCCAACCAGTTACACCATCGAATTTCTGAACAGGTGATTAATTGACCGGTAATTCGCCTATAATTTTATCCATTTCATGAATCAATTTGACAGTTCACAGATTCACGATTTTCTGCGTGCAGATATACCACACGCCTCCTCCTACTCAGATATAGATCGGGAAGGACTTCATGATTCAAATTCCAACGATAATGTCGAGAATTCGGAACAGAATCACAGCTCTGAATCAATGGGATCACAATCTGCAGAACAACCCTCTTTGGAACAAACACAGAACATTTTCTACGCTAAGGGTCTCGAGGAAATTGAATCTCTTCAATTACTAGATCTCTCGCCGTTGGCCACATGGAGACTCTCTTCGCACAAACAGGGACATGGTCTTGCACAGTTGAGGGAAGATAATCCGGAAGCATACTGGCAATCTGATGGCAGCACGGAAAATAATGTAGAGCAACAGTCAAATACTGAAAATGCCCAGTTGAACCACCCGCACTCTATACTGTTACAGTTTTCTAAGAAGGTTTCGCTCGAGCGTATTTCCATCTTCACCAACTACCAGCTCGACGAATCATACACGCCTCTGAAGATCAAAATTATGGCTGGTGGCTCCAACTGGGACTTGACTGAAGTATGCGTAGTGAACTTCGAAAAACCTATGGGCTGGTCCCATATCATCTTTAAAGGCGTGCGTGGTGATGGTCTTTTGAAGTGCTTTGTAGTGAAGATTATCATATTGGCCAACCACCAAGATGGAAAGGATTCTCATATACGAGCCATTAGGTGTTTTGGCAAAAAATCAAATGTATCTTCGATTGCTGCGCCATTCGCCGAACCCATTTCCTCAGCAAAAAAAATATCGTTTCCAATAGGGTATTCGAACGAATCTGGAATTCTGTTGAATAACCACGAAATGCCCGACCAATTTCATTACCGCGTGGGTCAACATAATCCTCCGGAAGGTGTTTTATTTGAAGGTACAGAGGAGGAAAATGAGGCGGATATGATTGATGACCCCGCTACGTCACAGATTTTGACCAACGTGAATGAGGTACTTGGATTTAATCTGGGGTTTGAGAGTCTTGAGCTTAAAAGTATATCGTCTATTCGTTAACTAGAGTTTTTTCTTTTTTTCTTAATTGATTTTCAAAGAGAAGTCCACAATGCCGGTACCCTGGTGAACGGAGGAGGTGGAGTAGATATCCACATCGTTACATAAGTACGAGCTCAAGTTTTGCAAGGTTAATCCACCCGAACATTCCAACAAGAAACTCTTGTTTGAGCCTTGGTAATGGTTCTTCAAGTTTTGAGCGACTTGCTGTAATTCAGCACCCTGGAAGTTATCCAACATAATGACATCTGCACCTGCCTCAATGGCCTCCTTTGCATCAGCCTCAGTGCTCACTTCGACCTCGACTTTGACGGCAAAACCACATACTTTACGGGCACTCTGGACAGCCTTTGTGATACTTCCAGTGGAGGTAATGTGATTATCCTTGAGCATGACCATGGAACTCAAATCGTATCTGTGAGCATCAACTCCACCTACCAACATGGAGTACTTTTCCACATATCTGAGACCTGGCGTAGTCTTTCTGGTACCGGCAATAATACCAGTGTATCCACTCTCATCGGCCAATTTCTTTGTAATGTAAGATTGGGTTGCTACACCAGAAGATCTAGCAAGCAAGTTCAATGCAGTTCTTTCACTAAGCAAAATCTTACTTGCTGGGCCAGTTACAGTGGCCACGACAATTTTCCCCTTATTGGAAGCAAGGATTTCGTCGCTAATATACCCACCTTCTTTGTAATGCCATTCAACCTTCAACTCACACTGTTTGAACACTTCTTCGGCAAAGGGGACTCCACAAATGACACCACTTTGCTTCATATATAATGAGGCAGTTTCCTCCTTGTTGCCCACGACATAAGCACCATAGTCAAAGGAAGGCACATCCTCAGTCAAGTAATCAGTAATTTGTTGTTTCCAGCCTCCACTAACAGGGAGCAAGTTTGCAAATGATGAAGCCATTTTGTATTGTTCAGTATATTGATAAACGAGTGACTTTGTTGGAAATTTGTTCACCTCCTGCACCCCGCATGTTTTTTCCGTCGCTCGTATACTGTAGCTTGGCTGATTTTTTTTTTATTTTTTTTGAGAGTGAGGCTGTTTCGTGAATGTAGGAGTGGCGTGAATTATCTGTATGGTTTCTTGATAAAACTTGATTCACATTTTCTTTAAACCGGCGAAAAAAATATTAATGCTTCGATATCGATGATTCAGTCTGTGCTTAGCATACCGGTTCTCAATAAACCGTTAACCTGTAAAATATGTGGTATGACATACCAACGATCTTCAGAACAAGATCAAGCTCTGCATAAAAAGTATCACCACACATTTGTCCAGGGTCCATTATTCGATATAGGGGAACAATCCCCGGTGAATTCAACAAGGCTTCTTGTTGGTAAAAAATCGGTTGATTGTAAGATCTACGTTGTGCGGAAAGACCAGCCGAAAATGATCCGAAAGGCTGAGACCATACTTACGATGGTGAACCAAGAATTGAATGCTCCACCCGAAAATCCGGCTTGGAAATTAAAGAACAATGATGCCATTGAGGGGAAAGCGTTTATTATCATTATTAATAAAAGAGTTGTGGGTCTCTGTGCCACGGAGCCAATCACTGATATACAGAAACTGACCCGGTGGATGGTGCACAGGACACAGGAAATCGTACCCCAGCAAATCAATAGAAACTCGAAATTGGGGATTTCCCGGATATGGGTTGCATGCAATTGGCGAAGAAGAGGCCTTGGGATAATGATGCTCGATGCAGTGATGAAAAACCTGGTATATGGAATGACACTCACGAGGAAGGAAATTGCCTTCAGCCAGCCCAGTTATTCGGGAGGTTTACTTGCGAAGAAGTTTTGCGGAGTCAAGCATAAGAGCGGCGAAATACTCGTGCCCATATATTTGGAGGAAACTTAATCAGTAAACACCGACTTCTCACCCAAGACATTGATTGCCTTCTCGAAGTAGTTGTATAGTAGAGCAGTGATCGAGCCATGTACTGCGATTTTAATACCTCTGGGAAAACCACCAGCGTAGAGCAGCGAGAATCCGTTGCGTGCAACAAGCTTATAAGCCGTAGAAAGAGAGTCTTTGTAGATCATTTTTCCGTTTTTCAGCTGGATATGTGACTTCACAACATCAAGTGGCTGAGTCAAGGCGACAGCTGCACACGCAGACACAACATAGAGAAAAGACTGTTGTGTTTTTCCAATGTGAAGAGAAAACCACATGGGTTCTGGCGAGGTTCCGTGGGGATCAATGAGCTGACGAGTGGCACTATAAGTAGAGAACCATGCAGCTCCTGATCCTACTTGGCGTACGAAAGTAATCATTGTACCTGCCGTAAAAGCATGGAGTCCTTCCAAAGCATACATTTGGCGCACGGTTTTGAGCAAGGTCAAGGCCGGGGTTTTGTTGAACTGTACTTTAAGAGCATCAACAGTATTCAACAGTTGATGACCAATATGGTGTGGTTTACCTTGGTGTGGTTTGCCATGAGAGGAAGGCAGAAATTTGGACGTCGGCTTTTTAGACTTGAGCAGAGCAAGAACCTCGCTGGTATAATACGCATGAGGGGAAATGTATTGTTTAGCCGAGGTTGCAGGTTTTGCACGTTTATCTAAACCGGCACCGGTAATATCGATGGCAGGGTTTGGATTGCCTCTCTTTTCAGCTTCAAGAAGCCCATTCTGGATCATCACAGTCTTGATTCTTTCAAAGGGAACGATCCAAATTGTCTCCATAAAGCCCGACATCACTCCGGCAATTACGACTCTAGGGGCACTGGTTTTCTTCTTCTCAGACAGGGTATCGATGGCCATAAAGTTGCACGCCCAGTTATAGGAGGAGATCCGAGCGAAATTTTTTATAATACTTCCGGCAACCAAAGCACTAGAACCCGTCATAATCTGGGCCATGCTAGAGAAATTCTGCGTCACATTATGCTGAGATCTGCTGGCAGAGTTTGAAAGTTGCAGGTTGACTTTAAGGAAGTCGAGAGGAAAGGAAAAAAAGGCTGCAACACCAGAAGCCGAACACCCAGCGGCCAAGGCAGTCAAAAGACTGTCTCCATTTGGGGATGTGGTCATTTTGTGGGGGAATGTTGTTTTCTTTCTTGAAGTATCAAGAGCAATCAGAGACGTGGGGCAAGGAAGAATGCGACCTCTAGGTTGACGCCCTAGGGTGTGACATCCGACACTGGCTGCGCGACGCCCTAGGGCCTGGGGTAATTAATTACATGGAAAGGAAATGGATGTTTGGGGAGTATAGATGGGAATAGACTTTTAATAAGAGTTATGGATATACGCTTGAGAAAATTGGTTATGTAAGCTTTTTTTTCTTTCTTAAAACAATCTTCATTAAGATTTACTGAGATGATATTGCGTGTTCTTTGTTCAGAGACCGTTCCAGAGTAATATTCAGAGAGTAATTATTACAATATACAACATACCTATTTCGAGTTGCTTAAGCAGCAATAAGGTTTAGTTGGAATTTCCAGCAAATTAATGACCTTTTTACATTGACTGTCTCGGATCGATTCATAGCAACACCGTAAGTAGTTGTGTTGCTCTAGTAGAACACGGTGGAGCAATACATCTATCAATTACTTGCTTATTTTTTTTTTTTTCTTTTTCCAATTTCAGTCCATTCCTTTGGAATCCCCCAATTAATTTCTTTCACATCTAAGAAATTAGATGGAAAAAATAAATAAAAGAGGAAACAAAAAAAAAAAAAAAACGACTTCCGGGAATCTAGCAAGGGAACTGGACATGGGAAACGGTTTGTTCCACCTGGAACCTGCAACTGCTAAGCTCAATCACATTGAAACAAATCTGAAGCAAACAAGAGAGGAGCAAAATAAAACCTATTCACCATAAAACCTATATTTGAAAAATTATCAGTCCATAATCACCGATGCTTTCTCGTAGCAACAAATGCCCATCAAGATTCGGCAAAATCGGCAAAATTGCCGGGGTTGCTGCAATCGCGCACCGGTGCTCCTGCAGCTGCACGGCTAAACCAAAACAACTCGTAAAGCTTCATCGCGAGGAACAAATAATACAACATACGTCACTTCCAAGCCTTCCACGGAACCAAAAAAAACATATTTCGTTCGAATATAGTGCCGGATAAGAAATTCCAAAAAAATTACTACTTTTCCGCCCGCCCACATGCTGCGGCCCCTCACCGAACCGTCAACCCCACTACGAAAAGTGGTGAGGGTTGATGGAGACTATGCCAATCACTCGGCACCAATAAGAACAAGGCTAAGCACAATTCTGCTTCCGCCACAAGCACTTCCCGGAATTCTCAGCCAAATGTCACTGAGAAGGGCAAGTTCTGTTGGCCAAAACACATCTCCACGCCGGTTTCGGCAACCTTCTCCGGATCCACATGAGACCCCCAGAACGCGGTCATATGTATCTTTAAAACACACGCCTACCCGCCGAATAAGCGACCATTTGACTGTACGTCGACGGAGAAGGTCTTCTACAGGCGTGGTATATGACGCAGCATTTGCCGGAACCATAAATAGGGATTTCTTGCGTCTTTTCTCACGGACACTAGTCAAGGAGAAAAAACTCCGCATGGACGAACCCGATGATCAAGTGTATATGGCTTTGGACAAGCAGCACCGCAACTCATCAACTAGCCCACAAGGCCCTGCACGTGATTTTGACTTGTCCCTTCCGTTGCCCTCAGAGGACGAGATGAATTCTCCACCAAGTAATATTTCCCCAGTCCAAACACCAGAGGCTGGCCCAGAACCAGACGTTCAAGAAAACTCGAAGCCGGTCTTCAAGTCGTATCTTGAGCAGATTTTGGAAAGCCGAAACCGCAAATCGCGTGCAAACCACACCCTTGCATACGATAATGAATCTACAGAGGAACCAAACGACCCGGCAGAGCTACGCAGTGTCATTAATACTTCTAAATTCATTATAGAAAACACGCTTTCTGGACTCCCTGATTCATGGGACGAACAAGATCAGACTGAATCGAACTTGAAGCTCGCAGAGCCCGTGGCATTTGGTCTATTGCATGATTATGATAACGACGTCTCTTCAAACGAGTCGAGCGAAAAGGAAAACTCACTACCGGTTAGTGAAGCACCCTACCGCCCGGCCAGGCTGCCTCGAATCGGGCTTGGGAATAAGACACCCGAGAACTACGATATTCAATTCGACAATATTGATCATTTGGATGTTCCTAGCTGGGAACCCGTCCCTATTTACAATGACCCTGAGTCCATTCCAGGGGGGCTGGATCACGTAGATACCGAAGAACAAATGTTCAAGGAATTAGATTCGACGAAAATGAAAACGGAACCGAGACCAGGTAGTAATGATCTGCCTCTCCTGGAATCTGACTCTTCTCAAGTAGGAATGATTCTGGGCCATTTCACAGTGGACAACGAAGACATTGCCCCTGATGAAATTCCAATATATGCCCTGCCCAGTCCTGGTCCTATTGCACGGGTAGGAGAATCCCCTCCTACAATTCCCGAGAAAAAGCGCCCCAGGGATTCAAGAGCACCCTTGCCACGGATGCTTGAACTACCAAAGAACTTGGTGAAGAATTTTGTTTCCGTTGCACAGCATCTCCCCAGTGCAAATTCTGCCGGTAGTCCACCACGGAAGAAACAAAAGTCTCACAAAATCAAAACAGATATTCTCGGGCTAATATCTGAGAAATCAAATGAGTTTTTGCTGCAAGTAATGCAGGACCTCGGTACGTATGCTGATCATAGGAACTCTGACCAAATCAACATATCTGACGCAATGTTATTTGTCAACCGCATCAAGTCACAACACCGCTTACTAGGACAAAATATCGAGTTTCCCGTGTTGGCCCAGAACGTCTTCCCACTTGAGCTGTTGATGTCCTTGGATAACAGCCTTCAACAATCAGTGGAGGTTGTTTCCCGCAAGGCAAATTCTTCTAAAGAGACTCGCTTTCCGCAAGACTCTTCGTATACCGATGATTAGAGTTGGTTAAAGCATGTTACATATTACATGAGTCTGTATTTTGGCGTGAATAATCTATATACATGTTGGGCTTTCAGCCATATTTAGAAGAAAATGTTCGGCTGGCCTGATTTAACCAACTTGAACAACTCAAAAATTGCAGCAGGGGTGACTCCTTGTATTCTTCTCGCTTGACCAATTGTCTTTGGCTGAATTGTGTTGAGAAGATGACAGGCTTCATGAGAAAGTTTGAGTGTTCCCTCGTTTGAATAAATATAATTTGTTGGCAAGAGAAGGTTTTCATCTGCCTCATAAGCTTTCAATTGAGCTTCTTCCCTTTTAAGCCACGGCTCATAAGTACTTTCGACGTCGATTCTTTCCTTGGTCCAACGTGTCATGGAAGTGTACGCTTCAGGAAGACTACCTCCCTTAAGCTTAGTAATAAATGAAAGAATCCCCTCAATTGACATATCTTTGTAAGAGAGTAACTTCCACCCATCAACGACAGAAGATTTGTTTACTTGGTGAGTACCGGTGATAGCGGGAGCCCATCTAGCCCCCGATAAGACAATTGACTTCAAATCATTTTTGATTGTTTCGAAACATTCCATCTCCTTCTTGTATTGTGAGAATCTTTTAATTCCAACAACTCCGGCAAGATAACCACGCTCAGTTAAACGTTGGTCGGCATTATCAGCTCTAATGGAGAATCTGAACTCGGAACGAGATGTGAACATGCGATAAGGTTCTTCAACACCCTTTGTAATCAAATCGTCGATAAGCACACCCATATATCCACCAGATCTCTGGATTTCAAACGCTGGTTTATTTGCCTGCGAGAGTCCCGCATTGATACCAGCTACACATCCTTGAGCTGCGGCTTCTTCATAGCCAGTAGTCCCGTTTATTTGGCCAGCCAAATACAAGCCATCAACCAACTTTGTTTCCAAAGTACGCTTAAGCTCTCTTGGGTCCACGTAGTCATATTCCACTCCATAACCAGGCTGTTCCATCACGGCATTTTCACATCCAGGCATCATTTTGATCATCTTTTCTTGGATATCCTCGGGCATGGTACATGAGATACCATTAGGATACACAAGATCTGTATCCAAGCCCTCTGGCTCGAGCCATACGACGTGCGAAGTCTTTTGCGGAAATTTAATAACTTTGGACTCAATCGAAGGACAATAGCGAGGTCCCTTAACTGTTTCACGTATATGAATTGACTTTTCAAGGTTTTCCGCAATCAATTTATGAAATTCAGCCGAGGTAGTTGTCTGATGACATTCTACCAACCGATCTTGAAGAGAAACCTCCTGATTCATATATGACATCGGTTTTGGAGGAAAGTCGGAAGGCTGGGGTATTAAAGAACTGTAATCGATGCTTTTTGACAGAAGTCTTGGTGGGGTGCCTGTTTTCAACCTTCCTAGGCGAAATCCCGCATCATTTAAGGTTTTAGATAATCCAAATGTGGCATCCTCACCCACCCGTCCTGCTGGATAACAATTTAAGCCAATGTGGATTTCTCCACCCAAAAAGGTACCGGTGCAGATAACAACCTTATCACACCGAAGAACTCTACCATCATTAAGAATCACACCCTTAACAGTGCCATGAAACCTCCCTTCAAAATCTTTGGGTAATTCTTGGGTGGGTGAAATGATGAGGTCTTCCACCAGGGCCTGCAACACTTCAAGGTTTTCGTAAGACGAAATTACCTTTTGCATTTCTTCCAAGTAGATTTTCCGATCAATTTGTGCCCTGGGACCTTGCACTGCGGCTCCTTTAGAAGCATTCAACATTTTAAAATGGATTCCCGCTTTGTCAGTGACTTTAGACGAAACACCATCCAAGGCATCCACTTCTCTAAGTAAAGTACCCTTTCCAACACCACCCATTGACGGGTTACACGAAGCAGTTCCAATTTTATCTATATGAGGGGTCACCAAGGTGGTCTTTGTACCAGAACGTGCAGAACCTGTGGCAGCTTCACAACCAGCATGACCAGCACCCACAATAATCACTGGGTGGAAATCTGCTTGGGAGAGTTTCCTTTCTAGTTCTGAATATATATAGATCAGCCTCTGGGCCAGAATCCGGCTAATCGCCTTCAGTTTGAGGATACATCCTGCAAAAGACTTCCTTCCGAGCATCCTTTAATTTTTTTCCCCCTTTTATTATTATTTGGTTTATATTTGCGAAGCCTAAACTGTATCAACGTTGATCTCAACCTCAGGCCTCATCTCAAGAGTGCGCATAATCTGTTCCCGCACCTTGGTTCCCATGGGAGATGAGATAGAAATATTACATCTTTTCTACAAAAACACAAGACATTTTTGAAAAATAAAAAACTCTTATTGAAAAAATGAGTGTGGATGATCTTGATGATGGATTGGCTTACCAAGTCGATTTCGCTCATGACGAAGTCAGTATCTCCGATGACAACAAGCAGGTGGAGAACTTGAGTGAAGATGAAGAACAGCCATCTGTTGAGAACCCGAAAAAGAGATCGAAATCTGGATCGAAATTGCAAGATAAGAAAAAGGTGAAGATGCAAATGGATATTGACAAAAAGAAAAATTTGTCCAAAGAAGGTTCTGTGGATGTTATCGCTGATTTCATCAATGATTCCTTGCGTAGAAAGAACCCAGATCTCTCGGCCTTGGAAATGGCTGAGCTATATTTCAAAAAGACCGATTTCCGTTCCACTGCAGAATTCAACGAGCCACGGAATCTTGATAACTTTCCAAAATTCATTCTTTCCAGATTCGAAAATATGCTTCCATCAAAAACTCCTGGAAAGAAAAATAAGAAGAAGGGTAAGAAATCTGACGCATCTCAGAAAAGCCCTGAGGCATCTGACGACAGAAAATTCATTGCAATTATATCAATGTCTGCCATTCGTGCGTGTGATGTACATCGTTCTCTCCGTGATATTCCAGGATCATCCCTAAAGTTGATCAACAAAAACAAAATCGATGTTGATTTGAAGTTGGTCCAGAGTACTTGGGCCCGTGTGTTGTGCTGCACTCCAGGAAGACTACAAAAGATTTTGAACAACGAAGACCTGGCTTTGCTGGCCGAAGAAATCAAAATCGTAATTGTGGACAATTCCTATTTGGACCAAAAGATGCAAAATGTTTTTAACCTCAGCGAGACAACTGAGACATTGAAACAATTGACCAGTACTGGTTCTAAGATCTACTTATACTAGATTTTACATAAATTTGACAAAATGATTATAATAGAACATTTAAATATTTCAATTCAACAGAAGCGGAAGATGAATATTCCTGGTCGACTTGTAGAATTCATTTGCGCCACGGACTATAATATCCAACGTGGACTCTTCAATCAGTTCTCTGCTCAATGAATCCACTAGCTTCACATATGCGGCAATTTTTTCGTTCTGAACCTTTAAAGGAAATTCAGATACAAAGCAGAGTAAGAAGGCAATATTCGCCATCAACTGTCTGGATTGACTTTTAATTAAATGGGGCGTTTGCTGAGTCACTTCCACTGAATTCGAAAGTTCCGCACCCAAAGACTGTACTGTGTCAGATTTTTCAAGATCAGTTTCATCTTTACTATCTTCAGCCTTGACTTCGGATCCCTGCGAGACTTTCAATTCCTCTGCGTTCTCCGCGATAGTTGTATTCTCGCCACCTTCTAAATTCTCAAGATTGTCAGCAATTTCAGGCTGCTTAGAGTGATCCGTCGGCTCAGATTCGTTCATGTCTTCAGATTTCGTAATATTGTCCGCGCTCTCCGAAGTGTCGGTATTTTTTTTACTCTCGATCTTGTCCGTACTTTCTGTACTCTCGATGCTGTCCGTACTTTGATCAATCTCGGTATTCTCAGACAAACCAATGTTTTCAGAAATTTCAGTACTACTTTCAGAGGAGAGAACTGACTTTGCACCTTCGACTAATCTTTCTTCGATGAGTTTGTGCGTTATAAAAGAGTTTTTAACCTTCACAAAAAGATCCTTATTCCCTTCGCACAGGAAAATGTCGAGTAGCTCCGCCGAACTCAAATAGCTAGATACCAGAATGGCCGCGGATATTTGCTCGATACTTGAGTTTACGACAAGATGAGGCCATAAAGGAACCGTTCCACTCTGTGCTTTTGCCTCTCGAACCAGTGATCTAGAAAGTATATCAAGAGGTGAGAGTGTTGAAGTGTGCAACATTTGTGTTTGTAGAGCATCAAATATGCGTTGGAATATTTCCTGAAGTGCTTCATCTATTCTCGAAACAAGATGCTCATCATTGTACAAGGAAATATTGGTCTTTAGCAAGTGCACTATCTTGAGGATATAATGAAGTTTGTTCATGTCTGGATCAATCGTGAAACTTTGCAATAATAAACGCACGTCATCTAATAATTTGTTGATCTCAGATTTCAAAGAATCCTTACGTTGCTCTGAAAGCTGCAAGAAGTTCGATTGGCATACTTTTATGTCAAAAGCGCCCCACTGTTGAAATGATTTAGCCAAAGTGTATGTTTTAGTCAAGGCTTGGATCATATCCACAACTAAACTTGAATCAGTTGTCAGTATCAGATCCAATAAACTCTTCTGCTCTCTGAACCAAATTTTAAGATTGTCACAAGCATCAGTCCCATTGCCCCGTTCATCATTGAAATCGGAAGATGACGAAGCCAAAACCTGTCCAAAGTATTTTTCAAAGTCGTCGTCAATCAAGTTTATGACATTTCTTTCAAACAAGTCGGTATTAAATGCATCCAATTTTGAAGCATCTTCCAAATTATTCTTGATTTGAGTCAACAATTTTCCAGCGATAAAGTCTTTTTCGTTGGCCAAAAGATCTTGAATAAAAGAAACAACAAATTTCAAAAGTCGATGAGGCAAATTGGATAAAGCGAAAAGTTCAATAGTGAAAGATGGGTTGTCGTTTGACTCTGCAGTGACCTCCGCCTTGCGACAGGCAATAACAAAATTGTGCAATAAGCTCATTGCGCGGTCTGCCTGTTTGAGAGGATCAAGTTCGTTTGACTTTGTCACAATGTCAGTAAATAGCTGGATCAAGTAATCCATAAAAGAATTGTTTCTGCTTTCGGGTGAATTTAAGAAGTCAGCTTGGAGAGCAACATAGTTTTTGGAATTTAACACAATATTATCTGCTTCAAACCAGTTATGGAATCCAATGGACTCGGAGGCTTTCCAGGATGAGGTACGTACAAGTGTTACCACAACATTGCTTGACCCAGGATCGAGAAAATACTTTCTCACATAAGCATATGTAGACTCAGTAAATGCGATAATGAATGAGAAATTAATATTCCAAGGATTCCCTGCTTCTTTTTCCAAAGCGGAACTGAGTAGGCTTCTCAAATAATCGAAACGCAAACCAATGATTTTTCTTGCCACTTGCTCTAGGGATTGGAAGTTTCCATTGCTTTCGTTAAGAATGATGTAAGCGACAATATAGTTTGACATTGGAGAAGAAGACCCTCCGAAATACCTCTTAGTGGCTGTTTCTCCACTGCCTTCTTCATCCGAGTAATCTTCTTGTTCCTCATCCAATGAACCATCAAGGTCAAAAGCATCCAGTTCTAACCACTGGGAGTTGGAGCTACTTATAATTGTAGCCTTCAATTTTTCAAAAGAGGACAGGTTTGGAAGTTCCGAAGCGATCTTATTTTCCAAGTATGAATTGAACCTCGATTTGTATTGTTCCAAGCTTTTCCTGGTAAGGTCCACATCTGCATCCTTAGTTTTGAAGACAGTTTCGACGGTGAAGTACACCTTTGCCATATTAACAAGATTGCGGCTACTGATATGCGATGTGCCCTGGAGCTTAAGATCAAATGCTAGTAGCTGATTGTTCACAATACTATTGAAGATCGTGTGTTTCGATGCAAGTCTAGCTGATTTGGCATTCTCTTCCCTAAGTTTAGAGTCGAACTTAGCAAAGCTATTACTTCCAAACAGCACGTGGTTCGAAGTCCGGTATGAAAGATTGGTGAGTTTATCGTCAATGGATTTCGACATTCCATTCATTTTCTCAATATCCTCGGCAATTTGGATCAAATCCCTGTATTTACGTCCAACCAAAGAGTGGAGATCAGCCTTCGCTTTATTCACACTTGCATTGTATTCCCTGTGGAGATTTCTCACTGAATGGACGGAATTGCGGGTAAATATTTCATCGATGGATAGATCTGTAAGGCCATTTTGGCCTTCTTGTATTGTATCGGCCATGTTATTGAATTGTTCGATTATTGGTATGTTTGTTAAGATTCAGTGAGCCTCAACTTAACGGAAGTAGTGAACACTGAAACAAGTGGTTGATGCAGGACATTGCAACAGGTGGTTAACTCAATATCGAAAGTATCACCATATTAGTTTGTTCGGTGAGGAAACTTTTCCTTTTCTTTCTTTTATTACTTTTACCTTTTTTCAACGAAGAACTGTAAACTTGTGTGATTAACAAATTTCGAAGATTTGAAACCCAACAATTTTGCTTATCTGGTGGCACCTCAAAGAGAGCTACATCAATTTCATGAGGCGATACGGTATCCTCTGAAATCTAATAAATAAAATACACCATAATTTCAATATTATATTTCCGAATATTTTTCTAATTCCTTAACAGACTAACTACATTTCATAAAGGAGCATGTGGAGCCATTCGGCGGTACGGCTGCCGGCCGCCAAGGTCGTAAGCGCGGTGCGCGATTTCCTAAATAGGCAATCCATTCAAAAAAAATTCTTGCCATCCATGATTTTCTTCTGATAAGGAGTATTTTATGAAAGAATTATGCTACGGAAGCCCCGAGTCCGGTCGCGTAATGGTTGTTTCACGTGTCGAAGGCGAAAGAAGAAATGTGACGAATCTTCGTATCCATCCTGCAAGAATTGTACATCCAACAAGCTACAGTGTAGCTGGCCGGACCATGTTGTTAGTGTACATCAAAATAAACAGGGGGAAAAGCCTTCGATACCGGAAGATAAACATTCTGAAAATATAATTCCGAGCATTCCTTCACCAAAGCTAGAAATATCTAATTCAGCTAGTGTGCCTAGTGTCCCTACCAGTCTGTTGTCGGAAGATCGAGTTTCCAAGCCAGAGAGAAAGGGTAAAAACTACATTTTACAAAGAATATCCATGCAACAGGATTGCGTGGGGGATTTGCAAGATGACCTTTTTGAGTTTTTGGACTCAGTGGTGGTGGGACCAATAGTTGGGCAATATAACGCGGCACCCGTATCACTGATAAGAGAGAGAATTGCTCAACAGTTGGACATACCAGGTGAAGATATAAAGCATAGTGGTGTTGATGAAAATAATACTCAAATTTGACAAAAATGTCTTATCTTCGTTTTTACACTTGTTATCGATGGTACCTTCATGAATCTCCGCAACCACCGCGCAATAATTTACCCACGGGCCAGCCCAGAGCTTGCCCTAAATTCAGCGAATCCATAAACTTTGAAATCAAAGTAGACAGAACAAAAAATATTTATACATCCTAGAATTTTCGTAGAAGAATACACTTATAATTTAATACTAAAATTTTAAGTCATTTGCCGTATTAAATAACATTCTCCAAGGCCCCACCTATGTGGCGCTAACGACTGCCGCAAAACATTAAATGTACACAACAAATAGCAGAAAAAAAAAAAAGAAAGAAAGAAAAAAGGAAACAAAAGACGTGTTTAGATATTATTGTATCTTGAATATTAAAGATTTAATCTTATAGATTCTACAATATTCACCAGGGTTGTAATATCCTAATCACCAAATAAATAAACCGAGAGTTCAGCTCCGAGGCCCATCCCGAGATCGGATAGAATCTCACGGCGCGGTCGGGCATAGTGACTCAGTTGGGCCTTGCTGGGTTCAATTTTATCACTAGAATACATGCCATCATATTAGAAACCACCCACGAAAACCACCAACCCCGAAAACTCGAGCATTTTTCTCGAATACTGTTTTATATTACCTAGACCCGTCTTATTTTTGGCCTGTGTCTCTCAAATCGGAGAAACGAGTTACTGCAAAACAAACGTTGAGGAAAAAAAATCAAAATAAGTCAAAGGTTCAAATATTAGTCGACCAGAATTTTCCCCCTACCCCGATATACCCCGAATTTTAGAACAATAAGAAAAGCAAAAACAACAAGAAAAAAAAATGACTTCTTTGCAAAACCACCAGCAAGAATCTTACTACCATGACCAGGCTCCACAGGCGTTCTATAATTCTCAGCAGCCACACCAAATAATCCATAATCATTTGGACCAAAACACAAGATCGCCCTATTATTCCAACGGCCCTTCGGCGGGATTCGACCCGGCACTGGAACCCACTACACAAAACGGATTCTATGCGCCAGATTCCATATCTGAAGAGCCTGCTGCAACCTCACATACATCGTCGGCTGCATCTATACATGAACATTCACCTGCAAGCAGCCACCAGTCACATATTCCAGCGGTTCAGCATATTCCTAATCCTCCGGTAGTAGAAGAACCTGCAGAACAGCCGTTTTATGTGAATGCAAAACAGTACCATCGAATTTTGAAAAGAAGAATCGCACGTGCCAGACTAGAGGAAACATTGAAAATTGCCCGCACGCGGAAACCTTACTTGCATGAGTCCAGACACAAGCATGCAATGAGACGGCCTCGTGGACAAGGTGGAAGATTTCTTACTGCTGCTGAGCTTGCCGAGCAAGAACGTTTGAAGAAACTTGGCGAAATAGAAAGTGGTGATAATGGAAGCAGTGTAGATATGAAGAGTGAAGTAGAATCAACGGCCCTTTCATCTACCGCTGAATCTTCCAGCAATACTCCAGATGTAAATCTGACCCTGGAACCTAATGCGGGTCCAAAGGATGACCCGCTATTCCACACCCTCATGAACTCCCCAAACTAAGGTTTTGTCAACTACGCACCCTGTCTTCATAAAAAGAAAGAGACTGGGCTTTATCCAACTCTCATCGTTATGCACTTTGGACTATCTCAGTGGTTCCCCATATGCATATATCACCACCTTTTCAATCGACTAAAGTGAAACGGTCTCGGATGCTTTTGCTACACGAGCGAATAGCAAATTGTGTCTTCTAATTCTTGCGGCTTCCTTCTCTCTGTGTTAAATTACGTTAACTGTGTTATACAAAAAAAAAAAACATATTTTTTTATAATCTAATATCTTGTAATAACCGATCTTGCTTCTTCACTCAACAGGTTCATAATGCCAAGTGGCTCTAGCTTTTTGATGTTAGATACGGCGCCTGCTCCAACAGACTTGAAATCCTCACTTTTAACTCCAGGCAATGGGTCAAATGACTTCAAGTGAATCGATACAAGCCTGGAAAAGGACGATCCATAAGCTGCACTTTCCAAATCCAAGTCGTTAATGGCTACGCTAGTGGTGTTTGCATCCCCAGTTATCGTGTTGGTAACTGTACTTGCTGTGTTTGAGATACCTTGCAAAAGGGAAAGGTTTTTGCATAACTGTTCAACTGTTGGAATGACAAGAACCTTGTAATTGCCTTGTGTGAATCCTGAGGAGGCTGCGAGTTGTGAAAGACCCAAAGCACTGATCTTTTTGTCTTGCAAAACAGTGTAAGATTCGGAGGTTGGTAAAATGAAACTGGTAAAGATTTGTTGAAAGACGCCTTGCTGGGCAGAATCAAGGAAATTAATGACAAAATCCGCATTAATGTGCCCACCAGTCTTTGTCGACAAAGTCTCATTCAATGGAACACATGCCAAAGATAATAAAAAGAGAACAAACTTTTTTATAAATTTTTCAGTCCGCGAACTTTTCAACCTCGTCAACAACAAAATTGCAATCTGGTTAAGATAACTAGACAAGAGGTCGAGAGGCATATTAAGCAAAATTCCCTCAAGCAAATCGAAACCAAATGAGTCATTTGCTCTGGATGCAATCAACTTTTG
Organism: Metschnikowia reukaufii; assembly: GCA_003401635.1. Taxonomy (NCBI): domain Eukaryota; kingdom Fungi; phylum Ascomycota; class Pichiomycetes; order Serinales; family Metschnikowiaceae; genus Metschnikowia; species Metschnikowia reukaufii. The sequence continues at coordinate 3,195,803 of CM010599.1, forward strand.
AAATACTCCTAACAAAGGTGTAAGTTCTTGGGCATTTCTGGCAAAGGCAGTTGAATCATGTTTCATAATGGCAATAATAAGTCTTGTGACACCTGGTACATTTCCCCGGAACTCCCAAACAACTGGAGATAAGATGGGTTTGATTAAACCGGAATATTGTTCAGGTAATGGTGTTGAACTTGGAAGCTCCTCGAGCAAGAAAGCCAAGATTTGAAATGTGTAGGGAACAAACTCCTGTACGTCTTCACCCAAAATTTGAAGCAAAGCTGGCATGATCAAAGAAATGTACTTTGGAATAACTTCGGCCTTCGTGGAGGAGCTAAACTTAATCAAAAGACCCAAACTTTCAAAGACATAATGTGTAAATCTAGGATTGGCAGGGTTCTTAGCAATGATGCTGAGAATCTCAAGAAGCTGACCAATGATGGTGACCTTAAAATCCTCAGGGATAGTGTCTTCAGCTGTGCTTAATACCCTCATAACACTTCTAATTAAGAATTCGTTTTCGGATAATTTCTCGGGTACAGTGCTTGCCAAGATGCGAACAAATAAATTGTGCAACAAGTTACTTGCATATGGCAGAATATCATTCTTGTTAAAAACCGGACGGTGAGCCGAGTCACTAAAGCTGGTCATAGAAAAGAGCTTCTCAATAGTAATCGCAGCATATGTGTACACCACAGTGTTCTCGTGTTTGAGATGGTTCTCTAAAAGAGGCAACGTGGTGAGGAGTTGTTCTTTGGTCAACTGGTTTCTGAATGTCATGATGTACTTGATTGCATCGGTTTTCAATATTGGCGAAGCATCATCCACCAAGTACGATGCAATATTGGAGGTAAAGAAATCAACAACATCGACGAGCATGTTAGTTGAGGTAACACCGATGTTTGTGACAGAACCTTTAGCGGCCAACGAGGTGAATAAGTAGATCGCAATGTCTTTATTTCTCCAATCGTTATGAGATAAGAATTGATTCACATATGTCATGACAGTGTTGGTCAATAATGCGGTATTGACTTCTTTCAATTCCCTCAAGAAATCAGTTGATGATTTTCTTCTTGAATCGAAATCAGAACCTTCCAAATCGGATCTAACAAAGGAAATGGGTTCGTCTTCGAACAACTCCTCGTCAACGTCTCTAAAAACTATATTTGGCAAGATGATCTTTTCAATGATTTCCTTAATGGCCTGCTCGTTGTTAAAGAAGGACTGGTATTTGGAAACCTGTGTGATTGAAGTCAAGAATGACAAGGCTTTAACCGTCAACAAGTCATATTTTGGCTGCTTTGTCACACCAGTATTGACCAACTGCCAGACTGACGTGATAAATGTTTCCGTCATAGGGTCGAACTCCTCGGCATATCTAGTAACATACAAAGAAATCAACTCCAAGATTGAGGATTTGGTCTTGATAAGCACGTCAATGTCCTCGTCATCATCAGTGTCTCCAACCAAAGGTGTACTAAGCGAGAGGTATTTGTGCATGATTCCCATTCCCGTAGATAAGTTGTCTTCGAAAAATTCCGGGATGTCTTGACAGTTTAAATCGTAGTAAATTTGAATCTCAAGCAATAAGCACTCCAAGTAAATGGAGATTCTTGCGCCATTAGATTGGGCTAAAGCTTCGTCAATAAGTTGATCTGTTCTCGAAAGTAAAGTCATGAAAGGTTGTGCAAATTTGTCCAACACCATCTTAATCTCCAAGAACAATTCATCGGAACGGAAAAGTGGTCTCCATTTTTTGAAGATTGAGTGTGCAACAAGAAGAATACCACGATTCAAGACAAAATCTTCGCCAGAAAATTTTGCAACAAGTTCATCGATCAAATTTTCCCATTTGTGAGGGAAATCCAGCTCGGCAATGATGGAAATTGTCTCTCCCAATTGGGCCTGGATGTTGTTGGGCAATTTAATCATGACATTCAAAATCTCTGCCTTAATGTAGTGTACATCTTCACCAAACAAGAGATATTCACCATCCTCGTTAACCCATTTTCTCTTGATAAGGTTTTTAAGGAACAAAGAGCCCGCAAGTCTGACGGAAGGATCTAAGTTAGACGAAGCAACAACATTCAACAAGTTAATCACGAAATGAGGTTGGGTCTCAATCGCACGCAAGTGGGCCTCAGCTTGCTTGGCATTGCGAGGATCAAGCGATTCCTTTAAGTATACGGGGATTGTCTCCAAGCTATTTTCAGCCATTCTTTCGATGATGGAAGAGAGAAACTGTGAGGGTAATTTTAGCAATGAGATCTGGGAGACCTTTTTTTTCGGTGCGGTTCCATATGATTGATTTTGCTCATTTTCCCACTATACAGGGCATACGCCATTGGAATACCCTGATGCTATAAAACATATCATTGACTTGAGGATTACGTGCGGGTATTTTTTTATTCAGAATCCGTCACCCCATTGGGGGTCTCTTTCTAAACCTTTTCTTTAATTAAGTATTAAAAAACACGGCATTTTATGTGACTCCCGAGTAAGCTCACACTGGTTGAAAGACCTCGCACGTCGCAATTAATACAACTCTACAATTTGAGCAATTCTGTATCAGAAATTCTCTTCCGGGTAGGTACAGATCAAACATGATTCTATTGAAACTCTATAAAAACACACCAGCAAGCTTAGGATCTTTACAGAGCGTATCACACATCCTCTGACTTCTCCTGTATAGTTAAATTAGGAAGAAGTTTACTTGGAAGAAGGCAATTGCTGGGCGTTCTCCTTCAGTTGCTTTTGCTTGGCAACAGCGTAGACCAAACCGGAAATGAATCCAATGAAAATAGAGGAGATGGACCAGAAGTTGACAGCGGCATTGAAGAAAATCAAACCGGACAAGGCAATTGGCAACTTGTTCAAAGCACCAACCATAGAGTAGGTGGTGGAAGAAGTCACTCTAACACACCAAGCAGAACAGTAAGAAATACCGACCGAAGAGGCACCAGAGAAGATCATGGCAAGAATGGTGGCAGTTCTGTTGGATGCAGGGAAGTTCTTTGCGAGGTTCTCGGCAGACCAGTCCTCAAACAAAAAGGTGGCCACCAACAACACAGGAATAGACAACAAGTTGTTGTAGTACATGGTGTCGAAGTCCTTGAAGTTGGTCAACTTGATTCTGATTCTCATGAACAACACGAAACCGGCAGAGGCGAAACAGTTGGTGAACATCCAGAAGTAACCCAAGTACATAGTGTACAAATCCTCGGCGGACTTCTGCTCAGCGCTGTCACCGTAGGTGGCAAGAACCGAGGAGAAAACCATCAAAAGGAAAGAGCCCAAGGTCATGGTAGTGACCTTACCACCGAACCACAAGACCTCACCGTAAGCGATCAAGATAATGGTCAAGTTCTTGAAGATCGTGTAGACTGGGATAGACAAGTAAGCCAAGGCCTTGGAGCCGGTGTAGATCATGGCAACCAACAAAAGAGCGATTGGCATCCACTTTCTGGCCTCATCCTTGTTGAACTCTCTGTAGGTAATAAGGCTAAGGCTCTTCAAGGTAGCGATGGTGAAAATACACACGGTAGACTGCACGGCCAAAAGCAAAAAGTTCAAGTTGAACGAGTATCCAGAAAGAACGTACTTATTGGTGACAGTCATCAAAATCGAGGCAGCACAGTAACTCAAAATCGACAAAGGACCGGAGTTAGCGAGCGACGAAGCGGCACTAGTGCCCACTGGGGCGTAACTGTTCTTGTCCATTTTCTTCTTTAGTAAATATAATCCTTGTCCAATTAAGTAGAACAGAAGTATTCCCATGCACTAGTCTAACCGTTTAAGCAAAGAAAGTGTGATTCTTTGAAGACGAGAAGCAATACTTGGTTGTGGGAAAAGCTTGCGTTGAGTGAAGGAAGTATCCAATAACATAAAAAAAAAAAAATACGCACCGACCGAGCCTGGTTTGACGTGTCGTGGCGTGCCGAAACCAGTTGGGTTGCATAGTAGCGGACGGGCGACACGCGCGAACTGTTTCGGGCGTTATCTGTGAAAGGGGGCCAGAAAAAACAATGGTGTTAGGCTCACTTGTCGTGTTTGGCCTCTCGTAATTCCCTACAAAAGGCTTTACGAGGAATGTTCTGAGGAAAGCCACCGTAACTTCAAGTTCAGTAAAGAGTTTCTGCTTATATCAAAAGTACAAGATTTTATAAAATATCTGGACAAGTTATTTATTTCTGTTTGTCCTGGCCAAATGATTTATTCCTGCCGCTAACAGTGGTGTTTACGCTCAGGGTCGGCCACGAACTTCGAAGCCTCCCCAAGACTGGAAGTTCCCACGTGAAACAAAGGATACCTCTATCTTTGAAAACGCCCAGATTATGTCTATCTAGAGTATATGATGTGATATTGTGGTTCATGTGTATACTTATAATATTCTTTGGCTTCTTCATTTTCTCTTTTTATTACAACTCCAGTGCCTAAATTTTTTTTTTCTTTTTTTTTTTTTTTTTCTGCCTCGAAATCAATCCTGCCCCAGTTGTAACTGCCAAATCTTTAATTACACTATGCGGCACCAATGATTGCTGGTTTGTTATGCAATACCTCGCTCCCCTCGAAACAAGATTCTACATTGGTCCCTGGAAATGAAAGTATGAATGTTTGTAAAGTGATGTTAAGCTAATTCAAACCTGCAACTTTAATCAATCATAAACAAGTATCCGTTTTTTTCTCCCTATCCTCCGCCTTTTTTCTCCTTAGCTCAAAAATTAAATTACCGGCGGGAAGGAAAACTGTTGCTTGTACGTTTTAACCCACCGCACATTTATTTCATTGCGTGAGGGAGTCACCCGTGGTTACCCTTGTTGCCCCAGGAAACGTTGGTTATAATTGATCCCAATTAACTTTCTTTTTTTTTTTTGTATTTATGGTTCTTGATTTTTTTTTTTTCCCTCACAATCATATTTTCAAAATATTAATACCCCTTAGTCATGGTTGAATCTAAATCATCTTCCCCTTTCTGCTTTTGCCTTCTCCCCTAATTAGCCTCATTCTCTTGTTATTGTTTTCATGCACACAGTTTCCAATAAATTGCGCTAAACTTCCACGCGCGTACACGTTCCTCCTAACACCGACCGTTGCTGTGGCCGAAATTCCAGGTAAATCTTTTGTTTTTTTTCCGGTATTTTCCCCATTCACAAAGTAGTATTATTTTAACAGATTAACTTATTTCATTAGAAAGAAATGAACGATCTCTTTCACACAAAATGTATTATCGTGTGTCTATAACCCCACTTCCTGCTCCCCTCCCTCGCTGGGCCCTGAGATGATCACTGCATTTCCCTTTCCGGGCGCGGAGACGCCGCAGTTTGATTGCTATTGTGGATAGTTGGAACTCCGTGCAATTTCATCCGTATAAAAGGAGCACCCCAGTAATTTCACAAACCCACAACTTTATTCAAGTCTGTATTTTTTTTGCTTAAATAAAAAAAAAAAAAAACCGTAAAATGGCCGACGGACTCCTTTCCCACAAGATTGCCACTGTGGTATCTTGGGTGCTTTCAACCTACTCCACTGTTAGATACTTTGCTGGCAGACAACCTTTTAGTGGTGACATCCCATCTCATGTCGGGGAGACTCCATTCACCCTTAACATTGTGGTTACCATTGTTTACTGGTCTTTCTTGATCTTATTGCAAGTCTTGTTTGTCACACAAATCTTTGTTCCAACTGTCGACTCTACTACCGGTGAGCCCACCAGATTGGAATACACCAAGAAGGTTGGATGGCACTTTACTGTGTTTAACTTCCTTGTGTTTGCTTGGACTCTGCTTTTCGTTCGCCAACACTACTTCTGGTCAGTGGTGATTTTGGTCATTAACTTGTTGAACATTTTTGCCTTGTACATCACGCACAAGACCTATGCCATCAAGCCATTGTCCAACTATGTTTTGATTCACATCACTACTGCCGCTCTTCCATTGGCATGGTTGCATTTTGCCCTCTTCTGGAATGGTGCTGTTTTGTTCCACGTGCACAAGTTCTTGGGTAGAGTCATTGCCAACTTCACGGTCTGGTTGTTGCTTATCATTCCAGGATTCTTCACTCTTGTGTTCAACGACTGGGGACTTGGTCTTTCTGCCTCAGTCTTGGCCTTTGGCTTGGGCTTGGGTCAATTGTTCACCAAGGCCTTTGCCTTGCAATGGATTTTTGGTTTCATTATCTCGGCCCTTTTGTTGCTCATCTCGATCTTGGTGGCCACCGGTAGAGTCGTCAGAAAGGTTGGTGACACTGAGACTGCCCCATTGTTGACCGAGTAGATTCCATAAGTTTTGTCTTTTTTTCTGTGTCGATTGTTTCGTTTTCTGGAAATAGCTATAAAAAATATAATTAATTGCTTGTTCTACAACAAATCAGCTGGGTGTTCTTTTAAAAAAAATAATAACGTTAAAGCTTATTTCATATCTTTTTTTCCTACTCATGAGATTTCATCACTTACGCGAGTCCAAGGCCAACTTAGCAAGAGCCATGACACCGTCCTTGGTCTTACAGCCTCCAATGAAGCCCGCGGCGTGTACAAAGACACAGCCGTCAACGCCAGTCAACTCGGATAATTGTTCGTCTCTGATACCTCTCCAAGGCTCAGGGAGGCCGAATCTGAACTCAAAACTGGAAGAGGTCACTGACACAGTAGAAATTCTCCACGAAGCACTGGAGTCCTGGAACAAGACAAACTTGATGTCGCCCTGGGCGTTGTTCTCCTTCTCGATGGAGTAAAGATGTTCTTTCCATGGACAGAACTTGTCCAAGACAAGAACCTCACCCGATGGGTGCACATCGTATCTGGTCTTGAAGGCAGATTCGACAATGTCTCTGGCAGGCAACCAGGACTCACCGTAGCCCTTGACCAAGTTCAAGAAAGCCAGGCCCATCAACTCGCTGGCCTTGGCAAAGGCCTCGTCAAAGTCCTTGTCCACAGGATCGGTGTTCCAGCGAGGGTTCAACTGAGACACCAAGGAAGGAAGGGTCAAGTTTCTGTCGTTGAATTTTTTCTCAACATCCGAAGGGTAGTTGTTGATACCGTTGTCATTGGCGTCGATAGCCTCGATAAATTCCTTGTACACCTTCTCGTAGAGCATCTCCACGTCACCCTGGTTTTGGAGTTTAAGAACCTCCTGGATGATTTCTTTTCCAAAGTGCTTATAGATCAAGCCAGCGGACGAAAGCTTGGTCTGGTACTGTGGCGAGAACTGCTCGTTAAATTCTCTTTGGTGATGGTCAAACCACTTGTGGCCACCATCGTATTTGCCTCCCACATCAACAACAATATCACTGGCCTCCCAGTCAGTGGGGTTTCTCGATCTTACCAACTGCGCATGCGAGAACTTTGGTAGAAGGCGCAAAAGGTAGATGGCCAAACTTTCGTCGGCATGGAACGAGCCGGAATGTGTGCAGATTCTCATAGTTGGAGTGTCGATTTTTTGGCGTTTTGTTTCAGACATGGGGGGAAAGAGTACGATGCTCTTCGCCTAGACTTTTCTATTCGTAATTCTCGCGATGCCACTGGATGGAGGACCTCGAGGCTCGAACCTCGCGGTGGCCATCGCTGCGGGGCAGGGGAAATCGAGCCTAGATAATTGGCAAAAGCTTAAAATAGCATGTAAAATGAGGAAGAATTTTTCTTTTTTTTTGTAATTCGATATCTATGAAATTTTTTGTAGTTATTTTGTAAGGATTTATGTTTTGATGGCCTTTTGTTCTAGGGGAAGTTAACATCTTATTTTTCCTTTAATTGATTTCTTCGCAATTTTAATTTATTTTGAAGATTTTTTTTTTATTTACAGAAAGCCAAATAAATCAATGTATTTTTTTTTTTTTTTTTTTTTTGCTCTTAATGTCCTATAATGAGTTTTTTTTTTATAAAGATTAAGTTACACCTTAAACATAATTCATTATTAATCAATTTAACTTTTTTGCAAAGTAATCTCAAAGCAGGGTAACAGCTGATAAGAGACGTCGAGGACTTCAGTCTTACATTGGTTGGGTTTAGTGCACTTGAAGCGGAGATTTAGAAAATAAAAGATAAAAAACATTTTCAGGTCACTTAAGGCTCATCTAATACTGCTAATATTTTCCTGATCATGAGAATTAGCCCACATAACAAAGCTCTGAACTAGCGAAGTAACTTGGGTGAACTTGCTTGACTATCTATTATAAACCCTTTTGCTGACTCGTCCAAAAAATCCAATATATCCTTTAAACTATATGTTTCTTATATTGGAATTATTCCCCCAAAGTAGCTTCTACATGTCATTATGTTGATAAATCTTGAATTTCGAATATAAAGTTCATAACATATCAGCGTTTCTACCCCCAAAAGACGCATTTATTCCGTCATGGTGACTGGGACTCCGTCAAACATGGACAAGGTGAGATGCAACAATTTTCTTGGTGGGTAAGGTCCATCATATGCAGAGGTTAAGTTGGGGAACAACTGAAGTAATCTTACAATGGTGTAAGATGCTTCTGTAAGGGCAAATTGTTGTCCCAAGCAAATTCTTGGTCCTCCATTGAAAGGAACATATGACCATCCGAGCTTAGGCTGCGAGGCCCATCTCTCAGGCTTGAATTCATCTGCATCTTCACCATAGACCTCCTTCATACGATGCGTGAGGTATACCGAGTAGGCAACCGTAGTACCTTTTGGAACAAACAATGCCGATTTCTCATCCTTTCCACCCCCAACGGGTAATGTGGTGTCTTTGGTTGCATCTCTAAAGTTCACTGGTACAGAGGGGTAAAGTCTCAAAGCTTCGTTAAGAATCCACTTCAAGTACTCACACTTCTTCAAACTTTCGAAGGAAATATTGTCAATGTCTTCCTGTGACCCACGCCCGAATTGGGCATAAACTTCTTCTTTCAACTTTGCCCAAACATCAGGGTGCCTTGAAAGTTCAAACATGGTGAATGACAACAATCCAGCTGTCGTATCTCTTCCAGCAACCATAATATTCAACAACTGATCCTGCAAAATCTTTGGATTTCTGGTGGTTTTGGCCAATTCATACAAGAAGGTGTATCCAGATTGGGATTTTTTGTCCAACGTTTCCGCATCCATTGCAAGTGCCTTTTCGACATAATACTTTGCAAAGGTGTGAACAGTTTTACAAGAACTTCTGAAGGAAAAAGAGTCAACCAAACGATAGAAGCTCTGGCTATAAGCCCTTGATGCCAATACTTTTTGGGTATGATTGAATGCCTCATTGAAACCTTCGCGTCCTTGAAATCCATCAGCAGGTGGTAACTGGGCTACACTTCCATCTCTCAAACAATACACAGACTCCCCAAAAAGAACATCAGTTGCAGTGTCGACAGTAAACTTGAAAAATAAGTCTTGGATATCAAAAACTTTACCGTTACTATTCTTGATGTGACTGGCTAACGTTTGCAAATGAGGCTCTAATTTCTTGACGTGGGAGATTTCTTCTCTCGAAAATTGTGGTCTCAACATCGCTCTGGAGTTTTTCCATCCATCAGCATCCAAGGTGAAAATACCATCACCAAGTAAAGGCAAGAAATGGGCATGTCTTGACCCCAAAGCGAAATCGTTAAATTGAGTCGCCAAAACTGCCTTGATAATTTCCGGCTCGCGAGTAAAGAGGATCTTTACCCCAGCAAGGTAAATCTCGAAGGTATTCTTTCCGGTGTTACTTGTCTTTTCATTAAAAAATTCCAACGAAGTACCCACGCGCATACGTCCAAGTAACTCGATGAGCCCTGGAACACCAAAAAACCCAATATTTAATGGGGAAGCTCTTTTGCATCCGAATGCTTTGTTGAATTTATATTCGATGTAGGAACGATGCAACCAGTACAATGCACCGACTGCAAAAAGTAGAGTGTACCATTTAAGTACGTAGGGGCCCAATGTTTCCTTCAACAGATCTGCCGCAATCATGATTGGAAATTTCCTTTATATTTATGTTTTGAGATGAAATAATTAGGTTTGAATATATCCTCAAATAATTTTTTGCAACTTACCGGAGATTGAGACTTCCTTATAAAGTGGGGGTTGCATTAGGGTGCGGAGGCATTCATGCATGCACGTCCCAATTTTCACATGTGCGTAGGAAATAATCCGTCGTTGTGCAGGTTCTTACTTAAAGTTGAGACTCTTGTGAAAGTTGCAGCGTGATCCCAGTGCATTCCCCGCCTTAAGATTTCGACCCAGATCCGGAAATTGCATTCTTGTAACGCACTTGATCTGCATCGCAGCCAAAAGCGATTTCTAAATCACTATCACTGTCTGCACTTTCTAAGTCAGCAGCCTTTTCACATGACCTCAAAGTATATTCTTCATCCAGGAGGGCGTTTATCTTTGTTTGAGCTCGCAGCGGACTTATCGCAAGTAAGTGTCGTTGTTTGGGTCCAATAGGTTCTGCTGTATGTGTAATCCGGGAATGTGCGGGTTTGGTTATATCCAATGCCGTCTTTTGTTTTTCACGTCTTTTTCTCTGCTCTTCGTCAGATGGCTTCAAGCTAACTTTCTTGGTCTTACTAAGAGACCGTAGTTCCTCCATTGATTTTGTGGGCTTGACTTTGTCCAATCTTTGGATTTTTTCGTAAGTAGGATCGTAACCCATCCCTGTTAAAAATTTATTTTTGAATGCCTGATTTTTAATTTTCAGAAGAGAGTTTTGACGTGCGATAATTTCCAGCTCTTTCTGTGGAACAATTCCCAACTTGTCTAGATCATTAAGGCGACTGGGTGGTGCACTATTGAGCAACTGCTTTCTTAATTTCTCATTTGCTTTGCGTTTCCTCAATTTTGCGGCCTCGCTCTCTTTCACAGGGCGATCATATTTCGCCTCGTTAAATTGTTCACCCCCATTATACACAACATCCTTTTCCTGGAAACCAGCATTTGCATATTGAACATAAAGCGGTTGATTGGTAGTACCACTAACAAATGCCTGACTTGTGTGGCCTTGTTTATTAGTGGGAGCCTTGGGCTTGACACTTCCTTGTAGTTCCATCCGAGATCCACGCTTGAACTTGCTTTCCTCGTGAAAACTACACAACTCGTTTTTCAGTAGATCCACGACAAATTTACACCCTTCCCCTTGTTTGTTCAATGCTGAACAATGCCCGTAATACCTCAGAGCACCTATTTCAAGCACATTATCGATGGGTTCCAGCAACGATAAATTGAAACCAGAGCCATATTTTTTCACTGTTGGGTTCAAGATTACCACCACGTCACCGCACCGCAATTTCCAGTACTTATGAAAAGCTTCTCCAAAAAGGAAAACATCTACAGTGAGGTTGAAGTTTCCAATTCGTAAAGTCAGAAACTTTTTCCCGTTGGTGGCCGTTTTCGGGTCGCTCTTATAGATAATCATACCAGTAAAGCACCAATTGGAATAAATGGGCTCTTCATATCGAGGAGGCAATACTTTTGCTAGGAGCTTGGAAATACGAAGGATCTTGACATTTCTCAAGAGTCGCTGAAGGTCGTAATCCTCGATATATCTTCTCCGAAGCAATTCACCAGAAATAGAATCCTTATCGTTCTGATGATTGATGGGAATCAGCTTTGTCGCTGGAATATTTTCAAATTCGAAAATCCGTTCGTTATAGTTGACATTCAGAGTCTGGTTCTCGTTTTCATAAAGACGTGATGCAAATCGATCGGTAGGCGCAGATGGTGCCCTTTGGAATGCCTTCATTAATGGTGGAGCAGACGTGTATTGAGGGATTGGCCTCTGGGGATGTTCTTTTTTAATATTCATCAGGAATCCAATCTGCCCCATCTTTGGCTCCGCCTTTACTCTTTTCGGAGAAGGAGAGCGTTCCACCTGGACTGCGTTCATGGAACGGTCTCTTTTACGGGCTCGTTCCTCCATCAACTTCTGTTTTCTCACGGCAAACTCCTTCTCTAGGTCTGCAAACGCATCATCCGAATCTTCCGTGAGAATCTCATGTTCATCTTTTGGAGCTTGGTCTCTGGGATCTTCATACATATTGTTATGGTGGAACAGAGGTGATATAGTTTAGGTCATAAAGTTGAAAAAGGTTTAATGGTAGTGTAGATAGGCCGATCTCAGTGAGAAGGCAGTGGTGAATAATTTTTTGCAATAATTTATATGAATCGGGAATTAATTTTTCTTTTTAAAGAAAAAGAATTTTTTTGATGAACTATGTCTTTTTAAAAAGAATCATTTTTGTTTTTAACTTTTATTGCCGTATATTGTCCAGCACCCCATAGGGTCTAATTTCAGATTGGGTGTTGGGTCCAGCCACTTCATGCGGTGGTGCGTAGTGCAGTGCAGTGTTGAGCAAAATGCGCGTTAGTGCGTAATCGTACCAGGCCGCGTACGTACGGAGTACAATTACTTCCGATGTACGTGTACGAATACGCTGGCAGCCGGCGTACGGCTCCGTACGGTACGGCGTACAATCGAGGATGTTATATACAGTACTAATGAAGCTCTGTGTGAAGTCAAATTAGCACCCACATTAGAAGGGCAAAACCCAGATTTTTGCATCGGATGTACGCGGTGATTAAGCGTGTTTAGAAAAAGCGTGTTTAGAAAAAGCGTGTTTAGAAAAAGCGTGTTTAGAAAAAGCGTGTTGCGTGCCTTAAATTCTGGAATCACACTACGCATTTGCGTGCCTAGATGTAGCTTGTTGCAACTTATAAAAGGGCCAAATGTGGCCCACGTTTATTTTTTTCTGAATTCAGCGAAAAACGAAATTTTCTGTGCTTCAGCTGTGACCCGGATACATCATGCAGCCAACAGGAACTCCTCCTTCGAGAATAAACCAAGAATATCTTCTTGATGACTGGCCATTACCCCTTAAACGAAACTCCCATGTTCTTATCAGGTTCAATGCTTTCGATTGGAAGTTGTTGCCAAAAATGGATGAAAAATGGAGAAAAATTGCTCTAAAGTGTAACTGTGTACAAATAAAGAATACATGCAATCCTGGCCGATAAACTGGACCACTTTATCAGATCATTATGAAGGGACCCACAAATTAACTGTTGATGAAATGAGGTTACGGGAATCAAAGGGGCCTGAAGGCGTCGGAGCAAATGATGGTACCAAACGAGCCAACAAGATTGATCACTTCTTCGTTACAGGCGCTGCGCAAAAATATCACGGACTTAAAGGGTTGAAAAAGAGAGGTGTAGTCTGTGTCGACTTTGACAAAGAGGAGTACATGAGGTTGTTGTTGATGATGATTGTGTCAAATAACTTGGCTTTTAGTCTTGTGGATACAGAATCTTTCAGGGATTTTATCTTATTTTTGAGAGATGACGTTCCCCTAGTCGACCGACATGCTCTTAGACGGATGCTCGCCAAAATATTTGGAGCGGAGTCAAACTCAATGAAGAATAAGTTTGCCCAAAATACGGGCAGTTTCGCAAACACTATCGACGAATGGAATTCTGGTAATAACATAGACTTCTTGGGAATTACATTGCACTTTTACAATAATGATTTTAAGTTGGAAAATTACACAATTGGATTCGAAATGCTCAATGAAAATCTCTCTTACATGGGCGAAGTGGTGTATGAAACTATGATGAAAGTGTTACGTAACTATGGTATTGAGAAGAGAATCATTTCCATCACGAGGGATAATGCCGGTCCAATGAATGTTATGATGAAAATGTTCAACAATGCTTCGAGCACCAGTGGTGTTGAATTTAATGGGGATATTCGATGTGTAGGGCACATTTTGAACCTAGTGACCGACTGCATTTTGAACTATACTTTTTACAAGAAGACTGCAACCCAAAAATTTATTGAAGACCGGAATACCCACGGGAGCACAGCCGTTATGCAGCGCATGCAAGTTTTACCTGATATGATGCGCTCGATTATCACCCAATTTCGCTACAGTCACAAAGCGAAGAACAGTTTCAAAAATCTAGTTAGCATCAAAAAGATTGCGGAAGGAAAACAGAAGATACCAGAAAACGTGGTAAAAGATAATGCCACCCGCTGGCTTTCTACATATCGAATGATTGATCGCTTCATTTACTTTCGCCCGGAAATCATGAAAGTTTTGCGGATTGTTCATCTGGAGTCAGATAAAGAAGCACACATGCCTGAAGATTATCAGATTACCGACGCAGACTGGGAATATCTAACGAATATACGTGATATGTTAGAGATGTTTAGAGCACCCACTATCAAGCTTCAAGGATCTTTTTATCCAACAATTCACAAAACAATTCCCATGGTCGATGAAGTTTTGGGAACTTTGGATAAATTGTTGTGCAGCGAGTTTGTTATTGGAAATCCATTTATTGCTTGTGGTATAAGAGAAGCTAAAACCAAGCTACTCGAGTACTACCCGATATATGATGAGAGTATTAAACGTCTCAAACCACTTTACCTCGCCATGATTCTTGATCCACGATTCAAGATACAGGTCTTCACTGCAGCTGGATTCTCAAAACAAAAGATAGCTTCGATCAGAAAATACTTCGATGAAGTTTTCTCCCAGTATCTGACGAATCTTATAAATGACATTGAACAAACCCCTGTGGATTCAACGCGGGTTTCGTCTTTTGGGTTTGGGAGATTTCGTGTCGCTAGACAGGAAAACAGGGTCCAATTAGTGTCCGAGATCGATAGGTACCTCACGGAACCTATCGAGGCTGAGGATCAGGACCCTGTTGCATACCATAAGACTCGAAAAGGGTCATTTCCTATAATTTCTCGCATGGCCAGAGATTATCTCGCTGTATCTGCCATGTCTGCCCCGGCAGAAGCCTTATTTTCCCGAATGGGGGATGTAATCTCAAAAAAGAGAAACAGGCTTCTGCCAACAACAATAAGGATGTTAGCCATTCTCAAATCCCGAGGAATCATTCAAGAGGAAGAAATCCCAGAAGACAATCTGAGCACTGAGGATGATGACAGTCCATCAGACGAAATAAACGAGGAAAGAGAGAAGACGGAAGCAGATGATATTCTCATAATAGATGACATTGATGATGACATTGCTGAAAATGAAAGTGGAAGTTCAAAAGCCACACCGAATTCTGAAGAATAGGATTATAAATTCACAATTTCTGTGTGATTTGCTAACTAGTTTCTCTTAATCGAACTAAATATAATGCATACTGTCTTAAGTTATGGTTTTGACCACTTCCCTAGGGATTTAAACGACTTTCTCTCTTAAATGAAGCGTATCGTACGCGTACACGTACGCTTACGATTACGCCGGCTGCCAGCGTAAGCGTACGCGTAATCCCGTACGTGGTCCTCGAATACGCGCGTTTGCTCATCACTGGTGCAGTGGACAACGCGACTGGTTGAAGCTCGGACTACTCTAACTAAACCTTAAAGCCTTTAACTCGTGAAGGTAAACTTACCATAAATCGTGACCCAAGTAGTTTTCCAGGACTATCAGAAAACCAAATCAAACAGAATAGAAAAAAATTACAAAAATTACAATATGGCACGCATTCGAAGCAAGTCCATTGTTCAAAACATAGCTTCCAAAGTGGTGACCCATGCGTCCGAGGAATGGAAGCCAGAATCCGAGTTGAATGAAACGCAACAATTGCACAACCCTTTACTACATATAGATGGTAAGCGTGTGGGGAGCATTAAATCTTCAAAGAGACACAGATCAAAGTCTCTTCCATCGGATTCGATCGTACCAACCAGCCAAGGTCAGGTCCTTGAAAATGATAAATCCGAGGTACCCTTATATCCATTCTTGCAAGCCGAGGAGGAAAAGTTGACGCAAGATTACCTCAAGTCACACAGCTTTAATTCAATTCTTGACTATAACCACATTTCTGATATCAATGATTACTACGACGACCAACTCCTTGGGTTCCAAACCGATTGTGACCGCAATATTGAGTACTTTCTGACCCTTTTAAAGGACACAAACGATATAATGGAACAGCTTGGATCCTTGAC
Source organism: Metschnikowia reukaufii (assembly GCA_003401635.1). NCBI lineage: Eukaryota > Fungi > Ascomycota > Pichiomycetes > Serinales > Metschnikowiaceae > Metschnikowia > Metschnikowia reukaufii. Next base: position 3,211,696 of record CM010599.1, read on the forward strand.
ATTCCAATACGACCAAGTGATGAAAGATACAGAGGAATTTGCGAGCCAGTCTCGTGATCTCTTGAACAAACAGAAGGAACTTGGGAAAAGGGCCGATGAAATGGATCACGTTATGAAAATGTTTGAACCATTGGAGTCAATTAGTAAAGCCTTAAGTACTTCAGGAACTAATTTGATTCGCTCAGGAAGATGGCGTACTATCTTGATCCAAGCACAACAAAATTTGGAGTTTTTCAACTCACACAAGACGTACAAAGATGCAGAGATTTACACCATACGTTATCGTCAGTGTATCACCCGTGCGTTGACCTTAGTGAGAAATTACAACATAGATTTTCTCAAAGACAAAATGAAAGAGGTCTTTTCGAGGTTGAACGCAGGAGATTTTGATCCTTTGAAATTGGATATTATGATGTACAGTGAATTCAGTAATGAGCTCGAAAAACAGACCGATAACACAAAGTTTTCTACGTTGATCCGAGCTATTGCTGATCAATGCGAGGATCACAAAGAGTACCAAGGGCTAGTGTCTGATGTGCTCCACCAATACTTCAAGTTGAGAAGGATGTTGGTACTGGCATATCTAGAGAAGCAAGCGCCTGAAATCTCGGAGCAGCAAATTTCGAAAAACGAGGGCCGCTCTCAGGGTTCAGAAGATATTGTCAAATATTGTCAACGGGCAGTCTCCCAATTCAAGAGGTTATTAGATAAAGAAAACACGCTTTTCAACAAATACTTTCCTTTTGAGAACTTTGATAAATCATTCATGCAATTTGTTGATGGAGAGCTCTATGCATTCTTGAAGCAATTACTTGAGCCATTTTACGACGACATGAGAAATAAAATCATCAAGGAAACCAGCATAACCGAATTGACTCACCTCACTAATTTGTTGAATAGTTACTTTGAGCTTGAAGATGATACTGCCTCAAATTCCTCGGTGGTTGAAAACAAGCTCGAGTATGGTGAGTTGCTTGAACCAACTTTGAAAGATTCTCAAGCACGGCTTATTTTCCGCATTCAAAATTATATTGATAACAAGCTTCTCAAGTACAAACCAAAACCGGAAGATTTGCAATTAGGAAATCGCAGAAGTTCTGCCCGCCGCGAGTCTGTGTTGGATGAGTATGAAGGTAACTTGTTTCCAGAATTGTATATACCAGTTGGCAAAGCGTTGACAATATTGTCTAATCTCTACGAGTTGGTGAATTCCATGGTATTTGATGATATCGCACACTACATTGTTCACAACTGTATATTCATGTTAAAAAACGGGGCGATGAACCTTGCAGTTAGTCATCTTGGGCCTGCTGATGCAAAACTCTTTTACTTGAAAAACTTGACGATGTTAAGGACTCACGTCAACGCGTTTGATATTCAGTTTGTGCGCACGGAGACATCATTAGATTTGACTGGCGGGATACAAGAACTCATACGAATTTTCAGGTCAGGGCGTCTAGCAGTGACTTTCAATTCACAAGGTGGATTCTTGGAACTAGTAAAGAAATCTGTACCCAAGGTCATCAACGATATGATCGATGCAAAAAAGGAAATTGAGTTGGAATTGAGTAATTCTTTTAATGACTACATTACGGAGTGCACAAACCTTATATGTGAGCCAATACTCAATGATGATGGGGCAAGCTTGAAAGAAAAAGCAACAAAATTGAGTGACAATGTGCTCATGAAGATCCCCCATATCCACAAACAAGTTATAAAATATATTGAGGAGGAAGATTTTGTTACATATCTTCTCAATGTGTTATCCAGGTTGATCTACAACACGTACGAATCTTACCATCGTACAGCAGAAGAGAACTTAACGTCCACAGAACACGCCGAGGAGCTCAATGAGATCATGGAGCCCGATACATTCTTCAATTTCTTGGCGGAAACGATCAACAGCTTGGAAGATTCCCTGGAACTAACGCATGTTGGTGTTGAATTCAATGAAGACATTCTTAACGGGCGCGACGAAATTTTCCAGGAGGACTTGGAGAGCGAGCTTGAAAACGAGCAGTCCATACAAAAGTGATATTAGACAAAACAACGAGAAGAATAATCCCAGATGTATATGAAAATCCAAACAGCATAGTTATAGATATTCAAGTCAACTCGTAAGCATCTATATTGTGCCACTGTGTTTGGAGATCTTTTCTTCAGGTCCGATCCCACTGGGAATTCAATCCACCTATGGTTGTTTTTCGCCATCCATTGGATCGTAGATATTTTTCAACAACAAACGGTTTAACTCGTTTTTCACAAATTGCACCATATCACCTTTGATCATCAAATGCGAATTGTCGAGTTCTTGTAAGACTATGCCTCTACTCGTGGAATCGATTTGAAGAATTAAGGCTTTGATGGAGGGATCACAGCGTACTAAAACACCTTTGCTGGCAGTGGGCATTTTTTTTTTAATATGATTTGGTACTGTTTAACAGTAGTCTTTTATATCGATGGAGGATTTCTGCTCATACATTACACCCGTGACTCGTGAGCACTGGATGCTGAAGTGAGAATGCAAGTACAGGACACTGATATTTAGAGTGAACCAAAAACATATTAAAGTCCCACGATAAAAAAAAAAAATGATGGCAGGACCAGAGTCCGAAAAAAATATTTCGAGCTCTCCTAAACCGCGTATACACTCTAACGGGCTGAATTCGTCAAAGTCGCTACGAGAATTGAGTATGGAGAACCATAATGTTGAGCCCTCAACGGAAAGCAAGGACACTTCACAACTGTCAATAGATAAAGAAAAAAACGGAGACTTGATTACTTCGGATGGACAAAAATCAACTCCTCCAGGAGACAAAAATGAATTACTGGAACAGCACCAGATTTCAGATGAAGACTCACATTCAGAAAGCAATCCTGCTTCAAAAACTGGGCATGACAAAGTTAATATTGATGAGAGTGATGAAAGCGACGAAAGTGAAGATGAAGAAACAGAACCTCCGCTTTTAAAATATACCAGGCTTAACCAATTGCCTCCCAATTTTTTCAAAAAGGACCCAGTTTCTACTGCCACATTCAGCGAAAAGGTATTCATATTTGGTACCCACTCTGGCCTCATTCATTTGACGAAACCAGACTTCACCACCATACGGTCCTTTAAGGCACATAAGGCTTCAATTCTTTCTCTCTATACTGATGGCCAGTTTTTCGCCAGTGGCTCCATGGATGGAACTATTGTCATTGGGTCTGTTGCAGACCCTAAGGATATCATTATGCTTGACTACAAGAGGCCAATTCACGCGGTGGTGCTAGATAATAATTACCAAAAAAGCAGGAGTTTTATCTGCGGTGGAATGGCTGGGCTCGTCATTTACTCGTCGAAAAATTGGCTCGATCAACGGGTAGATACCTACTTGGATAAGAACAATGGTCCCATCATCGCTATCCATACGCTAGATGACCTTGTATTTTGGATGAATGATAAGGGTATAACCATATACCACACAGCAGCAAGAACGGTCGTCACTGTCATATCCAAGCCTTCAGATTCATTCAGAAGCGACCTTTACTGGCCCCGTATTTCATTCCCTGAAATCGATCGGGCGCTTATAGCTTGGGGCAACTATATCTGGTCCTTACGTCTTTATACAAAGGGTTATGGTGGATCTAATTCTGGCGCTGGCTCGTCAATGAAAAGTCGGATCCTACCTAGTGCAGCCTCGCTCTCATTTAGATCCGTACCCGAAAGGAAGGTTGAGGTGGAACATGTGTTCAAGGTTGATTATTTAATTTCGGGTATCGCAGGGTTTAACGATGACCAATGGGCTGTTTTGGCTTATAACCAACCAGAGAAGGATGAAGTAACTGGAAAGCTTGTCTCTCAATGCCCTGATTTAAAAATTCTTAGCTCTGTAGATGGATCTACGGTGTTTGAAGAGGAGTTGGCATTCAATGGAATCGAAAATTTGGGCCTCAATGACTACCACATGTTCTCCCACATAGGGCCTTCAGTAACCAGGTACTTGATTTTGAGCGCAAGAGACGGAATAGTGGCTCAACAAATCCAGCTTGACGACAGACTCGACTGGTATCTCGATCGGAAGTTGTTTGATAAAGCATGGCAAATGAGTCAGTATCTTGTGAGCCCCATCAAAAGACTTGAATTTGGTATTAAACATTTGGACCTGCTCGTTAGAGATGATTTGTGGGATGAAGCCGCCAGCTGGCTTTCCGCTATATTATTTGTTGACATAAGTCTTTTACCTACAGGAGATGCCAGGAGCACTCTTGGTACCAGGATGTCAGCGACCCCTCAGATGGAAGAAATGGAGACATTGATGAAAGAATTTGTACATCAATGGAACCTGTGGTGTGATATCTTTATTAAATCTGATCACATTTTCGAATTGACTGTTATAATCCCCACGGATCCTAGATGGAACTTAAAAAAGTCAATTTTTACCGACATCTTGACTTACTGGTTAGAAAAGGAAGACGACAAATTTTACCAACTCTTAAAGAATTGGGACAGCGAGCTCTACGACGTGAAAAGCCTCACTCATAAAATGGAACACATGCTTGAAATTCAACCAGAAAATACCCGATTAAGACACGAAATATGCAGAGTTTATGAAAATTCTTTGGAACCAAACAAAGCTATTCCTCATTTATGTGCACTAAAAGCACCAAACATAGTTGAATTCTTGGACAAACACCACATCTTAACTACGTTCACCTCGGAAATCCCGAAATTTCTCAAGCTTCGCTTTGCTAAAGAATCTGATATTGAGACTCTTCCTATACCAGAAATTGAAGAGAATTTGAGTCCCATAGTTGACATTTTGGTTGAGCGAAGATATGAAATATTTCCAAACACAATTGTGAAGTTGATGATACGTGAACGTCTTGGCATTATCAGTTTTGTCTACTTGGAAAAACTAGCCACAATAGACGAGTTACTCGTGAAGGGGTTTGAAAACACAAGAGTTGAGTTATTCTCACAATTTGACAGGCCGAAGCTCTTACCCTTTTTGGTGGCCAACAATAATTACGACATCTCAAAGGCAATTGACATTTGCGAATCAAACGCTTTTGTAGATGAGCTTGTATATCTACTTGGAGAAATTGGCGAAAACCAAAGAGCAATGACTTTGATAACAGAGCAACTTGATGATCCAGTGAGAGCCATTAAGTTTGCAAAAACTCGAAATGATGCTGAGACGTGGAATGTTCTTTTAGACTACTCGTTCAGCAAACCAAATTTCATCAAAGCATTGCTAGAAATGGCAGATGACCAGTCAAGCAAGTTTTACAATCCTATGATGATTTTGCAAAATATGAAAACGGATGTTCATATCGATGGGTTGAAAGACTCAATCACCAGAGTGTCTGAAGATCATGATATGAATGTTATTGTCAACCAGCTTTTATTAAAGATTGTCTATAAAAGATCTGAAGAGATCAGCAAGAAATTTAAGGAGGATAGGCTAAGGGGGTTTGAGATTGCAGCAGACAACCCTGAGTGGCAAGCTTTGACTGAATTCTACGAAACAATCGTACTCATTCTGGATCTGAACTTGCCGTCTAAGCCGCAAATCAAACTCGTCAGTCAATTATTGGAAAACGACCCATATGCCAAAATACTGTACACCAGCATCTTCAACAAGTTGCAGCACATCCGCGACCTTGGAGTACACTATGAAAAAGTGAAAGGAGCATAAGCATATATTTGCATTTTGTTAGAAATAATATTAGGCAAATGGGTTAAGTCTAGAAAGAATTCCAGAAGTAGCCCTAGAAAATAAATCGTTGGCCATTACATTGGCTTTTCCAAACTTATCACACTTTGTAAAGGCAACAGCATTGGTCAAAGATAACGAGATACTAATAATAATCAAGATCAAATATAGGAGCTCCAATTTCAAAATAGCCATGATTCCAAGCACAGCCCATCCAGCTGGTTGAATGTACAAGAGTGCCCAAAACACCTTGGAGTCAATTGGATTAATATAACGATCGGGATCAGCGGTTTCAAATACCCATACATTTTCAAAATCGGAGGTGCCTTCTTTTGGGCTGGTTTCATTCCACCATCTTAAACCAACCAAAAGTCTCCCCGCTATGTTCTTTAAGTTCCAAAAGTCGGCGGAGATAAGAAGGATAAGTATGATAAAGTGAAGGATAAACCGACCTTCCTTTGTAATCAAAGCGAGAAACAAGTTTCCAAAAATATACATGAAAATAGGAGCAATTCTGAAGAAAATGTAGAACAACAACGCAATTGGATGTGACGATTCCTTAAGTCTTTGAACCAATGTTCTCTCGGTTGTGGGTTGTGGTATTCCACTGGGTACATGTGGAGCCGTGCTTCTGCTTTGAGGGGCATCTAAAATAGGTGCTTCTGGAACATCAGAATGAATTTGGGTATATCCTGACATGGTATTGCGATAATTGTTGTGCTTATATCGTGTGTCGTTTAATAGATTACTGGGCTAAAATCATTAATTATGTGGTGGAGTGGCCAACTCGAACCCGCGCTTGTCTACACGTGATGTCAGGAAAGGAAGGTCTAATCATTTAGTGGATTTTTCTAAATATCTAATATTTGACATTTTTCCGACTGAATAATCTTAATAATGGAGAGAAATTTTTTTCTATAATTTTCCATGGCTTGACTTCAACTCCCGATTTTTCTTCTTCTTTGCTAAATGACCAGACCAGTGTGTAACCACAGGGAGGGGTATAATTCGCAGCGTTATAGCTTTGATAATGTGATTTAGTAGAAAACCATAATCAAGAAGAGAAAAAAAAAACACCATTATATATAATAGTATTTCTACTTTCATCCGAAACCTAAATTAAATCTCTTCTACTCTTCTTCATGTTCACCAGACCGTGGGTGTATCCCATAACACGAACACACTAATACACAGCTTTTGTGAGGTACGGGTGTCATTTTACGATTGATCAGGCCAGACGAAGCCATCTACTTCTAACTTGTTATCAGCTCCTATCCTTCACATTCAACAATGATTCCACAATATAGGAAATTTGTGGGAAATATCACACGTACACAGCTTGAGACTTTCAAGGTATGTTAAGACATGATCGCTGCTTGCTTACTATATTGTTTTTCTTGCTTCAAATTACTAACGTCATAGTTTGGGTTCTATCTTTTAACCCCCATCTTGGTCATGTACTACGTGGGTATTGATACCGACAGAAAATTCAATTTGCCTGGCTTCTGGCCAGATCCAGTGACGCTTAACCAGATTCCAAAAGAGCCTCATGAGATTCAAGCTGAGGTTGCTCGTATAAGGAGAGCAAGAATGGAGAAGAGAGAGAGATTAGAGGCAAAGGCTAGGGAGTTGGGAATCACTGAAGACGAAGAGTAAGCGAATAAGTCGTGTTTTTTAAGGCTTTACTGTATATCATGCTTGATAGTTTTAAAATTGTAAATAGGAATCTGGACGAATAATGTTAATTTAAAATTATAGGTGTTGCTATATACATTCAAACACTGGGTTCATTCCACGGCTCCATGCCTGGTTTACTTTGCATTCTGGAAAGATTAAACTTGAGCTCTTCAAGAGCTAACTCAGAAAGCTTTAGACCGTTGTTATCTGTCGCATCGATCACTTTTCTAAGCACAGAAACTAGGTCCTGTTCCCCAGAAACACCCAACTCATTGGATGTGCTTGTTGTAAGTCCAGAGCTGCTATTGAGAAGTGAGTATGGAAACTTGTAATTATCACTTGTGCTTGGCACTTGCGGGAAGGTAGGTTCAGTGCTGGGTGCCCGGCTGTTACTTTCAAATGCAACGGTATTTGGAAGTTTGAGTCTCTTCCTAGTCTCCTCTCTAACAGAATTCAATGCATTATCAACAAGCAGATCCGAGTACGATAACTCTCCTTGACCCCGTTTCGAATTGCTTGGCACAATAGCTGGTGTATATCTTTGTGAACTTGGGATGGATGGGATTGTTGGTAAACGAGGGCTTGCCAAGTTGGGGGCATTTGATGCGTTGGTGGCGAGTAAAAGCGCATTCATACTAGATGATCGATTCTCACTGAGTGAATAACTCTGTTGACCAGGTTTGTTTCCATGGTTATTTCTTTGCCTCGCTGAAGGAACCATTGTCATTGGTGGTAGCTTATCCTGAAAGGATGAAAGTAGCTGACCGGGTCCTGATGAGTATGGTCCCGGTCCATTCGGATCTGGTGTTGGAGAAGCCATAAGATTTTGTGAAGAAAAATCTGCCTCCGGTAGGATATTTGACCCCTGAGATTGCCATGTTCCCATGTTATTTTCCACTTCCTTCTTTGTAGAATCATTAAAGACTCTATCCATCTGGTCATTGATAACTTCCGCATTCTTTTCACTCAGAGCACAGCTGTTAATCATTTCATCGATGGAAGCATAATTGAGAGACACTTTCGCTCGCTCATTTACGAGACCCAAAAGTTCATTAATCTCCCATGGAATAACAACATTAAGGTAGTTCATCACATTCTTTAGCTTATTGTATGCTAGATGCGGATCGTGAGTCTGCGATGATTGAATCAAGGGCTGGAAAATCTGCGCAGCTTCCGCCAGCACTGCACTATCCGAAGAGGGCCAAGGCTTTGTGGTATCAATAATATTGGCTTTCTTCCATGCTTGATAGATTTTTTGATTGGTAATAGAGTCCCAAGACCTCTTTATCCATTCGATGGCCTTAATGAAAGGAACCTGGTAATCTTTTTCGGATAAAATCTCGCCACAGTCGTTTGTTTTTGCAGCCAAATTTTCCCCTCTCGACGCTGGGTACAGAGACTGGTTACCTGCAGCTTTGTTATTTTGCTTATTGATCATTTCCAAGTACTGTTGCAACCGAAAAACAATCTTAAATTCTTCAACAATACCGAAGCTGGTGGGGACGTAGTCAAATTTCATTTCGTTGAACAAGCCAGTGTAAGGATTGTTATGTTTAGATGCGTTTTCCAAATAGACTAGCTTGATATGCTTGAACTCAAGGTTCATGAGTCTGTGCGTGGAGCTGTCATCTAAGAATATGAGTATATTGCGATTCGGCGAAACACTCTCCAACTTATGATCTAGGGTTAACAAATAATCCTGGAACGTACTTGAAGTAATCCATTTGTTATTATTGTACTTGTAAGTGATTTGGTAGGCTTCACTGACTTTATTAGCCAAGGTATGGGAAGATAACTGTGCATACGAAGGATTTGCATGGAAAGTGGAAATTGTGCTCTCGGATAAATCAAAAGATTCGTGTTTCGATACCACTAACGGGTTTAGTTTCTCGGATCCGTCCATGTTACATCCAAGCATAATAGTTATAATAAAGTCGGAAAAATTGCTGGTTTGGCTTAGACCTTTATCGACAGATGAAACATCAAAGATTTGATCTAGAGGCACACAATAAAACAACAGAAACTCGTCGATGGTGAACATGTCTTTTGGCGAGTAGTTATCCTTTGCAATCAAAGCACGAATATAATTCTTGAGATCGACTTTCTCGTCAAGACCCCACACTTTGTTAAGCGGTAGACCTAAGTTTTTCTCAATAGCAGTCTGACTTCCAACCAAATTCACATTAAGTTTCTTCAAAAAGTGATTACACCATTTATGACTGAAAACTCCATTTCCATCTTTATCTTTCGGTGGTAGCTTGTTCCAGATAGCATTTGCAGTCAGCTGAATAATAGGGGTAGTCACAGGAATACGTTCCCAATGTGCCTGTGTCATCCACTCAGTCAAAACAAATCTAAGAAGTGGGTTCGTGACCTTCCGCCGGCGTACAAGCAGAAAGTCTGATTCCTTCGAGCCGAGGATATCATTTTTAGAGTTGAGAATTCTAGAAATGGTTGTTTGTGAAGGGGGGTTAGCTGAGTTGTATTTTTGCATGGCCCAGTTAGCCAAATCTATCTGGGTCATCAGAGGATTTGCATCTGCTTGGAGACAAATCTCTATTTTCTGCTTGATAGTATACCCCATTGTATTTTTAAAGGCAAGTTATTTTTTTTCTGGTAAATCGACGATGTAGTATTATTTTTTCAATATTTTGCCGTCTATGAAAATCATATGTCGCAACCAGTAGATATCGCAAAATGGCCTGATTTTCACTCGGCACAGGTCTTGTCTGAAGGAGTCAACGGTTCGAAGGTGGCTGAGGCTCAAATAAATATAGATGAAACGACTATCGTTATTTTTCCCTTAGTGATAATATTAGTGTTTTAGTCTGAGCTTTAGAGAAAAGAAAACGGTTATGAAAGAACGATTCACGTAATCTAGTTTGGGTTTTCCCTGTCCATGCAGTCCGCGGGCGGGTCCAATCCAAAAACAAAAGGATGAGCTAAACTAAGAACGATATAAATGAGTTCTACGGAGTGTTTTCTACTTAGTATCTCAGAATTAAACAAAAATAAAATACACGCTAACTTTTAGAGGGCAAATTTTGACCAAGAAAAGCGTTTCTTGACCTTAAAGTCACGTTAGTCCAAAAAGGGCGTGCCGTGACCACGGAGCTTGTAAGAGCATAAACAATAAAATGCGCTTTCGGGGACTTCGCTTCCGAGTCTGGCATAGAAGCCAATTAATGATGGGATGACCTCGAACATCCACTCGACTGGTTGTTTTAATGATCCGTGGAAATTTATTTTGATTATAAAGTTCTTGCAATTAAAAATAAATAAACTGATCTAAAAAGAATTCTTATGAAATAAATTAATGGGTATTCAAGAATTTGACAACCCGGTTGAACACACCCTTGAAAATCGTCTCGTTTTCGATAAAAAGCGAGTGTCTCGCGTTCTCAACTGGAACAAACTCCTTTTCTACCCCTTCAGGCAAAATGGAGATGAATTTCTCGCTACTCTCAATGTAGTTAATATTATCATTCTTTCCGTGTAAATTGATCAAAGGAATTGAAGTAGGAAATTTGCTGACGTACTCTTTACCAAGCAATCTTTTACCTCTGCTAATCATATCATACATTTGTTTGACGGTACCAATTAACTTGTCGTGGGCCTTGATGTAGTTACCATAACCTTCACTTGAAGTAAGATTCTCATACTTGAGGTTCGAGTCAAACTTAAAATTAGGAAAGAAATAATTGAACAAGGGCAGGATGAGTTTGGTAAGAAAGCTAAAGTCACTCTTGGGGTTCAATGTGATAAGGGGACTAGAGACAAAAATTCCTCTCACATGATCCCGGTATTTTCCCTTAATGGCGTAGTTAAGGACAATACCACCACCCATTGAATGACCGCCAACAAAGACCTTTTCCGTTTTGTCTTCCCTCTGGTCAAGAACTGTCTTGACGATGAAGTCCAAATCATTAAAAGTGTGATACTCGTCAGTAACTCCCACCAAGTCTCCTGGTGAGGTGTCTCCAGAACCTCTTTGGTCGAAAAAGAAAATTTCGTATCCTTGCTGGCTCAATTTATCAAAAAACTCAATGTAAAGAACAGCATACTCACCAAATCCATGGACGTATACAATTATATCGTTTTATTCCACGTCTTTTGGAACTTTCCAATTCGCCGTCAGGAAAGTAATTCCATTACCCTCTATCTTCTCGTAGATGGGTGTTCCGGTTGGTGTGTAAGGAATAGGTACGTCTGTCATGTTACTATTAGTAAGGGGTAAAAAGGAAAGAAAAGAAAAAAAAAAAAAAACATCCTTCATGATGAAATCCGGGGTATTCAAATTTAGCGCAAGAACTGTAGTAGACCTAAATTACGAAAATAAATAACTAGAGCATTTTTCGCATACCTCGGGCCGAGTAGGAAGATCAATAATTCTATTAATTATGTAATCGTTTTATACCAGCAATTAAAATAAACCTTATTAAACTGAATTTTTCTCAACCATGTGGTTTCATGACAAACTCAATTCTCATTAACTGTACAGGTGCAAGTTTACTCCCTTACTACATATTCTTAAAAAGCTAAATTTTAGAGGCGATTTTGGGTTTCTAACTGAGGACTAATCACTCCAAAAGAATTGTTTCCCCATTCGCAAAGACGCCACATTCTTTTACATTGATATAGAGTCCAAGGACGCAATACTCAACAAGTCGGGGTAAATTTATCGGAGCGCCTTCATAGATCCTGTTGGATTTCAAAAATTTCAAAATCTCTTCCCTGCAAATTTTGATACTTTCGACCTTACTGTCACTGACATAAGGCCTGGGCTCTTCGATGTTAAGAACTGGCGGCATGAGCTTCATTTTTGTCTTTTCTCGGTAAAACAAATCATCATGCCACTGTGTACGTCTTTGCGAGTCTAGATTTTTCATTACCCGTCCTAGTCCAACAATAGTACTAGATCGGTCTTCAAACTTTAGCTTGGAGAGTCTTCGCTGATGTTTCAAAATAATGCCCTCTATAGTTTCCGAATCAAAGCTTGTTCGCGGTTCAATCTTTACTTGTAATCCCTTTAGTTGGTTTGGTATGTTATCTCGCAAAATATGTGAAATTGCATCAATCTGGCAGGTGAGGCAGTTATCCGTGGGGTTGATGGAGAGGTATTGGAGCAGAGAAGTGTTTCTGGTGAAAGCTTCTAAAAATGTGATCATTTGTTCTCTATGGGCCTGCCCTGGATGTGAATGTTCTGTGTGCTTCAATTCAAGAGTATTCAACTCACGGAGTTGCACAACCAGATCTAATAATTGTACCGCGTCTATACCCATATTCCCAAGAAACCCATCGAGCCCAAGGGCCATTAAATTCAACTTTGATTTTTTCTCAGAAAATACTTTAAAAAAATTCAGCCATGGTGGCAGAGGAGAAACGGCGGCCCTCTCGTTATTGAAATTATTGAGCAGGTGGAGATTGCGCTCTTCTAGATGCTCAAATACCAACTTCTTCAAGTTGTGGTAACAGTTCAGCTCAATCATGTTAAATGCAAGTTTTTCAAAGAGTTCATAATCTGAATTTTTATTTTGATAATTGATTTTAAGCTCATATAGGTTGGGAGCATACACCAAAGCTGAGCTCAAAGAACATGTCAATTCTTGTAATGTTTGGGCTGCTTCAGTGGGAATTTTTAAAGAGCCCCCATAGTACAATGTTCGTAAGCGTAAATGTGATAAAAGCGAAGGAATCAAAGGAACTTCTTGGGGAGTTGTTATAATCAAAGCATGTATCATGGCAGCAATTTTCTCATTTTTGATAATTACCCCTAGCAACATTTCGATATTGCTGGATGTAACAACAGTGCAATAATTTCTTCTCCACTCTCTCATTTGGCCCTTGGCGTATTTAATCGCCAATGAATCATCGGTGATACATATTCTTTGATATAATCTATTGGCAGCTGGTAAATAGAAATACCGTGAAACCAAACATAATTGAAGCAAGTCGGGAGTTTGGAGATAATCGAAAATTGATTCCAAGATAACAACTGGAAGCTGTTCCAAAGTCAACTTTGTACTGATTTTTTCACTTGTCACCCTACTTGGATAAACCCAGTCATGAGGTCTGAATGAAGATGATTTTCTTCTCATAATTTTTTGTAGTTTTTATGTCGTTCAATAAATACCGTGAATTGATCGCCCGTCGTCAGTTATCGGCCTGATGGAATTATATACCGGCCGATAAGAGTGTTCGCCCACGCGCTAAATTCACGACAATGTCAAGCGGGATCAAAGTTCCGACTGAAATGTGAATCTAATTTTAAAATTTTAGAAATATACCAACTTGACAAAATTTTATTTCGTTCTAGAATTCTTCTTCCATTGGATTGGGGGGGATAAATAGTGGTCTTTAAAGCTTACGAAAAAGACATTTTTGAGAATCACACTGTCTAGGCTTCAAATAGCCATTTTTATGAAAACTTGTGCTTCTTTTTTTAACAAAACTTTGCATAAATGGAACTTGAAAATGAGAATTGACTGAAATAAATTTTATTGGCGTGCTTCTTGATTGAGCTCAATGATGCGCACACCCCTGCGTTGGAAGTTGGAACCTTACTTGGCTACAAGCCTGAATCAGCAGTTGTTGTTTTATTCAGTATAATCTTAAAGGACAAAAATCAAAAAATCTCTTAAAGAGATAGATTATTTCAATAAATTCTTATTGCTTTATTATTTTGTTTTTTCTTGTATTCTTTCTAGGTTTGGCCCTGTTCTAGGCTTGACCCTGTTGAGTGACTGGCAACTGTGTGTCACATGCGCACGCACATTGTTTCAAGCCGTTCCAAAAGCTCTGCACGCGAATTTGATCCTTGATTCAACAAGAGCTCTTACACCGAATAGACACTTGATATCCAACAAACAGCAAACAAAAAATTGAAAAATAGAGGAAGAAAAAAAGTGCTTTTCGTATCCTTTCACATAAACTTGATCAAGATTCTTTATAAGAGTGAACCCATTTGGAGTCTATTTTTCTCTCCCTTTTTGATATTTTCCAGCTCACAACCTTTCTCCAATCATCCAGCAGGAATCTAAAAGGTTGATCCAACAACTATTTCCACTAGCATCAGAACATAAAACACATCTTTTAAGATCAAAAAAAATGCTGGCCCCAAACAAGAACTTAACAACAGATGATACACCTGTGAAATCTGGCCCAGAGTCTATTTCCACCCAGGAGCCACTGGATCCATTTCAAGGGCTCTCTTTTCTGGTAGGTGTGGCCGAGAACAAGAATGGTGCTTATAGAGCCAAAATGGAAGATGTGCATACGTACGTGGCTAACTTTGCCGAGAGGCTAGATTGGGGATATTTTGCCATTTTCGATGGCCACGCGGGTAAGCTGACTGCCCGCTGGTGTGGTAACAATTTACATGGTCTTTTGGAGCAGGAAATTTTGGATAAAGAAGTTGAACCTTCAGTTTCTGATGCCACGCCATCTGGACTTTACGATATGACACAGTTATTAAACGATGTTTTTGTCAAGGCCGATCAAATCATAGATAAAGATGGCACGGGCTCTTCCGGAAGTACCGCTGCGGTGGCTATTTTACGATGGGAAACTGATGATGCTGAAGATTTGGAAGATCTGTCTGCTCCGAGCCCAAACTCAAAAGCAGAAGACTCAACCTCTAAATTCGATTTCGTGCCAGGAAAACACCATAAAAGAATGCTCTATACATCCAATGTGGGAGACCTGCGAATTGTTCTATGTCGTGCTGGCAAGCTGTATCGTTTATCCTACGACCACAAAGCCTCTGATCCGAATGAAATCCAAAGAGTCAGAGATGAGGGTGGTTTGATCGTGAAAAACAGGGTCAATGGAGTGCTTGCAATCACCCGTTCCTTAGGAGATTCTTACATCAAAAATTTGGTGACTGGTAAACCATTTACAACCGGTACAGAAATAACCAACGAGGACGAGTTCCTAATATTGGCTTGTGATGGAGTCTGGGATGTGATCACTGATCAGCAGGCGTGTCGTTTCGTTCAAGACTTTTTCAACTCCCAACGAATTGAAAAACAGCCTTATGATCCATCCTTAGCTGCAAAAAAACTATGCAATCTCGCTCTTGAAAAGGCTACAACAGACAACATCACAGTGATGGTTGTCAGACTCGACTCAAATGTGTTTGTATAAATTCATAATTAACTATAAGACGTTTAAATATAAGACATTCTGTTTCATTCAAAACAGGTGAATGCTCACTATTTGGTGAGTCTCGCTCACGGCTTGACTAAACTCGCTCGAGCGGAACTTAGGACGGTACAAGCGAAGAAGTAAACTGCTTGTAACAACACTCACAGAGGAAAGTGCCATCGCTGCACTAGCCCACACTGGACTTAATCTCAGGTTTTTATAAGGATAAATGACACCTGCCGCAATAGGCACACCAATCATGTTGTAAATAAGACTCCACCCAAAATTGAATTTCACTCTTCTGAACACAACCTTTGCCAAATCGAAAAGAGTGAATAAAGTCACAAGTGGGTATGATTTGCTAAGCAAAATAAAGTCACTCGAAGTCACCGCAATATCTGCACCAGATGATAAAGCTATACCGACATCAGCGGTGGCTAAAGCGGGTGCGTCATTAATTCCATCTCCCACCATAGCCACAGTATTTCCTTCATTACGAAGCATTTGCACCTTCAGTTGTTTTTCGTTGGGCAAAACTCCACTAATAATCCTGGATGGATCAATACCAATCTCCGAGCCAATTGCCGCAGCCGTTAACTCGTTATCTCCTGTGATCATCCAGCATTGAATACCTTGCTTTTGCAAATAACTCACCACCATCTTCGATTCTGGTCTTACCTCATCACGGCAGCCAAGCATGAAAATCAAATGGAATTCGGAGTCATTGAATATCTTCGAGCACCTAATCGCAACATTGACAACGGATTTCTTTTGGGATTGCCAAAGGGTAAGGTATTTCTTCTGCTCTTCGCTCAAAACGACATTATGGTCTGTAAGAATGGCTTCATTTCCCAAAATAACTTCCTCTGGCGCATATTCAGTCCAAATCACATCGTCGGATTTCTCAATGACAAGGCTTCCTTTCAATCCTTTACCTGGGACAGTCTCCACCTGTGGTATTTTGTTAGAAGTAAGTTCCACGCTGCCCTCAAAATCAGAGGTCAAAAAATCCTTGATTGATGTAGCAATAGGGTGCTTGGATGCAAGCTCAAGATCCCTAGTAAGCTGTAAAGCAAATGTTTTAAGGGTCTGACTGCGAGACTTGCTCTTAATGAATGCCACATCCGTGACTTTCATATTTCCATGTGTCAAAGTACCTGTTTTGTCAAAACAAATCAAGTTTGTCTGAGCCGCATCTTGGAAAGCAGCACCTCCGCCTTTTGCAAGAATACCGTACTTTGCAGCAAGCCCAGAGCCAACAAATAATGCAGTTGGTGCAGCCAAACCAATACCACAAGGGCAAGCAATGACGAAAACTGCAATTGAAAATTCAAGAGACCAAACAGCCCATCCACCAACGTCGATATCAAGATAACTCTCAGGGAGAGAATTGCTGTATGCGAGCGAGAGCCACACTACCCATGTTAAAATTGCAATCAAAACAATCAGAGGAACAAAGTATCCCGTCAACACATCTGCAAGTCTTTGAATAGGAGCTTTTCTCATCTGACCATCTCTAACAGTACTCACGATTTGATCGATCAAAGAGGCACCGTCAACATTCAAGATCTTTGCGACCACGGCTGAATTACCAACATTGACAGTTCCAGAAAATATTTGCTGGCCTGGCTTGTGTGTGATGGGGTCAGACTCGCCAGTAAGCGCAGACTCGTCGAAGCTCGAGGTACCGTCAACAAGAACACAATCAACTGCGGGTGATTCTCCAGTTGAGATCTTGATATAGTCACCCGAGTCAAGGAGCTTCACATCGACCACTTCGTCATTAATAAATGAAACACTCTCCTCATTATCAGAGTTTTCCACTCTTTCAACAACAGTTGCCTTGGATGCCTTCATGGAACTCAAATTTGCCACTGCATCTGCTGTCTTTGACTTCGACATACTCTCGAGAAGACGACCAATCAATAAGAAGAACGAGAGGAAAACAACAGAGTCAAAGTAAGTGGTGTGGAATCCCATTCCAGACATGTGGTCTTGTTGAGATGACAAAATGAGCAACACGATACTGGCAACATACGCAACGGTAGTACCGAGCGACATAAGAAGACTCATGGATCCAAACTTGAAAAATCTCTTCTTGAAAGAGTTTTTGTGTATCCATAAAGATCTAATTTCCTTGATCGCCTTGACGTGGAAAATATCTGCAACAAAGAAGTAGGCAGGCGTACTCAAAAAAAGAAGAATCCACATCACTCGAGAAACATTTCCGGCCCATATTGGCTCCTCTATCCACATCCTAAATGGATTTGTTTTTGGAATCAAAGACATTCCCACGATACCAAATACAAAAGAAGGTATGGCTAAAACAGTAGCAAGAATCAAGCGAAGAACAATTTTTTTCGTTTCTATCTTCAGCAACTTCCTCAAATGTTCGTCGATAGACACTGCCTCGATAAGATGGCACTTGAATACACCTTCAGAAGTTGAGTCAACTGTAAATCCATCATCATTCTCCAGTGGCCGGATATGA
The DNA here is from genome assembly GCA_003401635.1 of Metschnikowia reukaufii. NCBI lineage: Eukaryota > Fungi > Ascomycota > Pichiomycetes > Serinales > Metschnikowiaceae > Metschnikowia > Metschnikowia reukaufii. The sequence goes on from CM010599.1 coordinate 3,229,708, forward strand.
TTCAAGTCGGACAAGAACCGACGAACGGTAATTTTCTTTTCAGAGTCTGGAACGTAGGTAAACTTGACAAAAGGTTGATCCAAGGTGATGGGGTTCTCAATCACAACAGCCTCACCAAAGTTCTCAAGATAAGACATAATACTGTTGGGGCATTTGTTGCAAAACATCCCATCGACCTTAATATTAATGGATCTCGAGAGACGCTGCCCTGAGGTAAAGTTGATCTTCTCGTCCTTAATAAGATCAAAGTCAAATCCACAATCTTCGATGGTTTCCTTCAATTTATCCAAGTTGCTCTTACCATCCCCTGGCTCAGACCCTTCAAGAATAAACTGCCCCGATTTGGTAACGGCATTAACACCACAGTCCAACACAAATGGAAGGTCATTTACCGCAGACATAACAGAGTTCACACAAGCGGCACAGGTGATACCACCAATTATGGCTGTAACCTTCTGGTTGATAGATCTTTGGATGGGTAATACCTCCAAAAGCTGGGCTGAAAAACCTGCATCCTCCACTGCAGAAATCACTTGATTCACGATCTGCTTATTTGGGACCAAGACAATGGCAGATTGTTGGAGCAAATTCACAGAGAATTGTGGCTCATCTTCTTTTTCAGCTATGCCCCGCTCTTTGAAAAGGTTTGAGATCGCTTCCGAAACTGACGAGACACAAGAGGCACAAGACATACCGGTGACAGAAAAGACCGCTCTATATTCCTGTTCTGCCGGGTTCAAGAGTGTACTTGAAGAATCGCCTGATTCATCGGATGAACTCTCTCCAGATTTCTCCTTGAGTTTCGCTTTTTCATCCTCTTTCTGCTTTTCCACCTGACAGGAATTGCAATTATCGATGTGGTGTCTTGCCGCCTGCTTCTTCTTGTAATTACGCCAAATTTTTTGAATCAAAAACTTTTCATCTGCATCTAACTCGGGCTCTTGGAGAATCTGAGTTTCATTTTCGGAAGAAAGAAGGATTTTTCCATCTTGAGTCAAGTCCCAACATAAAACTGCAAAGCCTTTTTTCTGAAGTGAGTGAACAACCAGTTTCACTGAGCTCTGAAGAGGGTCACGGCCAGAATTCTTCTCCGAGACATGGTATAAGTTTATCACGCCATCATCCAATTTCAAGTAAATCGATTTCAGTGGAGGAATTTCTTCGCCCGCGATATCAGTAGGAAAATCCTCAAATTTTAAATATTTCCCCAAAGATTGGCGAATTGTAGCCTCACAATCAGGGCAATGAACATTGCCAATCGCAATTCTGAGATGGTGCAACATTGAGACGCGTATAAATTTGTTTGTAATTCGCCTTTGCGTCAGATAATTAAATAAAGAAGGCGAAGTTTTTTTTCAGTAAAATGAATAATCGTTAATATTATTAGAATAAATAAATGAAATCGAAAAATTTGTGATAATTCATTCCGCTAAACATTGCCGAATCAACCTGATTTTATAATGGGGGATGAGAAATTTGTGCGGCGGTCGCACAATTAACGCATCTGCATAAATGACAAGCTGTGCATATAAAGTTTTATTATCTAGAAAAATCAGTGTCACTAATCTGAAAAAGATGACGTGATCATCGAGTTCCGGGGTCGACGGTATGGTAAATCAATATAATTGGCAAATAATTATATCGAATTATTTTATCACAAATATAATGGTAAAAGTAGATTACACTATTAAAAAAAAAAAAGACCATTATTCACGCGTAGTCACTAGTGGTTATCCCCAATGACCCGCACCGCACCAAAAAAGAAGGGGATCCACACTGGACTTAATCTAAGAAGAGATCAGACATCTGAATCAGGTTGCAGATTCAATTGAAAACTGCAGAATTTATCTGAAATAAACGAAACTCCTAAAGCAATAGGAATTCCGAGTAGCCCAGATGCTTTTTCCCCTAAAGTGTGGAAAAATATCGACGTAATGCAAAACTCTATAAGCCAAAGCGCAAGAAGTGCAATCGTAAAACGCTGAATTAATCCCGCAATAATATGAAATGTTTTCACTAAACTGAGATTTATTTTCCAAAATGAGGCTTCTTCTGTTGTAGAAACACTAACGCCCGCGCTAGGTTTTCTGGAGAAAATCGTATCGACAAGAAGTAAGCTCAGTGTGATGAGAAAAAAGTAGTGGCCCGATAAATCGAATCCATTCACCCACAGAGAAACTGGGCTTGATATACATTGGGACATTGATTTAATTGATGTGTCGGTACCGGTACAATGTCCCCCAGTTGCCACATTGAGTCTCTCGACAATCAGGGGACCAAAGAACCATGCATTAAAAAACACTGCAAATATCAAGTAAAGAATATACTTCAACAGTCTATTAGCAAGGTATCGAATGTTGAGTTTTTCTGACGATGCCCATGAGAATATGGAATAGCTCCAGTATACACCTGTAAGCCATAAAACGCCATATTCAGTTACGAAAATAGTGTTCAAGTATTGGAAAAAAAGACTGTTTGAAATGAGTGACCGGTGTTTTGCTCCATATCGAGTCAAAGGTATCGATATAATGAAGATGGCAAAGAATATTTGTGAAGCCCTGATTAAAGTCTTTTCCATGTCCACATATAAATCTTGCGTTATATTTAGGGATATTAAGAGGTTTGTAGATTTTAAAGTTATTGTCAATAATTCGTGGCTGCGCGATTTGGCATTTTAGCTAATATGCAGTATATTATCCCAAAACATAAATTCCTATTCATATTAGCTTGCCTTACTAGATAAAAGTCTTTCGTGTATCTCTTAGTTCCTTCAAAAGCCTACTCTTTGGAACGGGAAGGATTAACTTCGAGCCAAAAAATTGAAAAAAAAAAAAATGTGGGGTAGCATTTGCCAGCCGGGGCACATTCGACCGAAACCTCAAAGCAATAATAAGTTTAGTGTTATAAATTTTAAATACTAATCAAATAATGCCTAAATTCCCAATGATTTTCTTATCATAATTCAGAATACAAGGTTCTTAGTGGGGTAAAAAATTCCTTCATCTGCCCGGGTTGCTTCTGACTAATGCCCTGCATGATGGCCAAGCAAATATGAATGAGCGAGTCTCCATCAGCTTGATGAAACTTCACGTGACCACCGGTATACCCATGAAGGCAATTTTCACACATGCATTTATTTCCCCACACATAATATCATAGAATGTTGTTACGTTCAAAGTCGATTAATGTAAGACAAATCTCAGGGTTCTGCCTGTCTGCTCTTCACAGGGCAAAACATTCCACCACACGCTTACAACAGGGTTCAAATCCACAATTAACATTTCCGTGTCTCGACCGATTAGAGCAAAAGACAAAAGATTTGGCTAATGCCGCAGGCGTTTCAGATGGAACATCTGGAGTTTCATCGTGTAGCGCAAACTCTTTGGAATCGGGCCCGGAGCCTGCTTATTCCCGAGTTTCGTCAGGGTTCGAGCTTTATAAAAACAAAAACCCCACTTTTTTCGATAATGGTGGATACCTTCCCGAATACCAGATTGCCTACGAGACGTGGGGAACGCTTTCTCCCGAAAAGGACAATCTTATTCTTATCCACACGGGTCTTTCTGCCTCTTCGCATGCCAAATCACAGCCCAAAAATACCAAGAAAGGATGGTGGGAGAACTTTATTGGCTCAGGCAAATATATTGATACAGACAAATATTTCGTGGTGTGCACAAATGTATTAGGAGGCTGTTATGGTTCCACTGGTCCTTCTTCAAAAGATCCTGCCATCGATGATTATTATGCCACTGGTTTCCCCATAATCACCGTCAATGATATGGTGCGTGCACAGAGGGAGCTTGTCAGAGACGTTTTTGGTGTCAAGAAGTTACATGCCTCTGTAGGTGCTTCTATGGGAGGAATGCAGTCGCTTGCATATGCGTGGGAGTTCCCAGATGAGGTCAACAAAGTTGTTAGTATTAGTGGATGTGCCAGATCACATCCATATTCAATTGCCCTACGCCACACACAAAGACAGGTACTCATGAGTGATCCCAACTGGAATAGAGGCTTTTATTATGAGAAAGTTCCCCCACATATTGGCATGAAACTTGCTCGTGAGATCGCCACGGTTACATATAGATCAGGGCCCGAGTGGGAATCTAGATTTGGAAGAAATCGGGCCGACGATAGCAAGCCCGTGGCATTCTGTCCAGATTTCCTTGTTGAAACCTACTTAGACCATGCGGGTGAGAAGTTCTGTTTAGAGTATGACGCTAATTCTCTTCTCTATGTGTCTAAAGCCATGGATATGTTTGATTTAGGATTGGCAAACCGCACCAGAGCCCACCAGAAAAGGACCCAGGTTGAACAAGCATTTCATAATGAACAAGACCCTCAAAAAGGGGAGAAAACTGACAAGTCAAACGTTCCCGACAAGCCCTACCAAGAGAAAACTAGCGTTTCTAAGATCTCGCCAGAAGAATCGCTCAATGATCTCAAGGATGGCTTGAAGAAAATCTCGCATAAAAATATATTGGTGGTGGGCGTGGAATCGGATATCCTTTTCCCTGTATGGCAACAGCGGGAGATCGCATCGCTGCTTCGTTCCACTAGTCCTCATAAAGATAATATCGAGTATTTCGAATTGGGTAATGACGTTAGTAACTATGGACACGACACGTTCTTGTTGAGCTTAGATGACTTTGGGCCACCAGTTAAGGAATTTCTTGCCAAGTAAATAGAGATAGAAAGGTAAGGTATAAAAAGAAAAGAATAGTTATAAAAAAATAATTCATGGAAGTTTCGTTATTGATTCAACAGCACCTATACAATGGTACCGTATGTAGGATCGAGTTCAAACCCAAGCAGTCTGCTGATTGCATACACGTAATCTCTAATTGTGGCCACGGCCAACTTGGCTAGACCGGTCTTTTTCTTTTTTCCTTGTCCATTGGCGGGGTTCTCCATGTGGTGGGGGAGCAAATTATCGTGTGCGCTCAATGACACGAACAAGGCGAACGGTATGAGCCAAACACATAAGCCAAAAAATGAGCACACCTCAGAAAACAGAGGAATTCTAGGTGGCATATAGTCTGGGCGCAAGCGCTCGGAAATTGGGGGTATGTATGGGTTGTGGAAATGACTAAACCATAAGAAATGGTTGGCCACCACCAATACACATGAAAGAAGGAAAATGGGCGAGGTTAACTGCACGTAGGGGAACTTGACAAGGTTCTGTAAATACACCACAAGAGAAAATATCAGAAATGCTGTGAGTTTGAATGGGAAAGAGTCGAAAATCCATAAGAGAAGTGACACGACAATCTCAGCATATATCAATTTTTTGAGCACGCGTTTGGTGGGTTCGGTGTGCTCCTCGACAATCTCTGAAATGTAGTATAGACCCAGGGCAATTGCCAATACTAGCAAGAAAAATCCCGTCACAACACCCACATAGGAGAGGATTTGTATGAACATTTTGTGGGAATATTAAATTAGGTTATTATCAGATTTGTTCTATGAGGTGGGGGGTCTAAAAGAACATTGGGGGACACCGTGCCAGATTTTGTCTGGGCACCAGTGTGCACCACCGTGGAGTGCGGCCCCAGACTCCAAAGTCTGCGCGCCCGTTTATTTGCAGTCTAAACTCTAAAGTGAGTGTCAGGGTCCCGATTATTATAATTATTATATTTCTAGTTCCAAATGTACTTCGTTCTATTTTTACTTTTTTTTTTTTTTTCGGATTCCCTTTCTATTTTCTAAAATCGTGGACGGAGTATGCCCACCTTAATCGTAGATTTCAATCGGTGGGATTCTATCGGTGTTGAAGAACCAGTTGCCTCCCTCTAACTCTCGTTCAAGCCAATCAACTGGGAAGAGCACAAGGTGCCCACGCACTTCCTGAAGAATTCTCTCGGCAGAATCTCTCTCGAAAATCTTGTCTCCAGCATGAAGCTTTCTCCTGGCACTAAATGTACCTGCTCTTGTTTTCCCGGCTCCGCGAGAATACGTATTGCTCGTAGCTCCAAACTTGGGGGTGTACTTCTGTTCAGCTTTTTCTCCCTCTCCATTGTCTTTCGTCTTTTCGTTTTGATCCACTTGGTTTTCCCCTTCATTGAACTTGATGTACTCACCATCAACATTATTGCCTTTGGTCAGTGTTTTCTCATTTCCATGTGGATCCACTCCATTTTCGCCATTGTGAATTTCTTCCTCGTCACTCTCGTCGTCCTCTTCTATAGTTTCGCCTGGTCTGAAACTACGACGCATGCTGCCATTATTTAGAGGCCCATCTTCGGATTCACGTGTAGGGATTTCTCCCAAAATACCATTCTCCTCTTGATACTCGTTGATATTGATTGTCGCGTAGCTGCTTCTTCTGAAATGTGACTGCGAACCATCGGGTCTTTCGGTACTTTCAGAATCTGGCTTTTCTCTCCTCACTTTAGCGTCTCCATCTTGAGCCACCTTGAATCCTTTGCTCAATTTCATAAAGTGCATATATTCTTTCCATGAAGGCACCGTGTCGTCGGGTTGGCAATGGAAAATAAGTCTGAAAATATCAGTGTTGCGTCTGGCATTCTCATACCAAATGTCCTCGTAGAAGTCGGGGTCCAAAGGATCACTAAACGAAAATGGATCAATGAACTTAGGGAAATTCTCGACACCTGGCAGGTTGATTTTCCTGACTGTATCCTTAAATCCCGCTTTATCAAGTGTGACAATAGGAATTTGCTCGGGATTCATTTCTTGAACTGGCGCTTCGGGAACTTCCCTCTCAGGAGAAATGTCAAATTCTTCTCCTGGCCCGATATTGTTGTTTTTCACGTTCACAGTGGCTGTCATGTTCATGTCATCTGAAACTGCCTCTTTTGGCGATTCGGGTTGAGGACTCTTGTTCTCGAAACTCTTGATGGTAGGTGGAAGACCCGCCTTAACCCGTTTAACTGCTTCCTTCTCTCTTTGGCTTTCTTCTTTTGCAGCAACAAATTGAAGATATGCAATCTTCTTTAAGAGCAACCACCTCTCGAGGTTTCTATTAAACAACACTTCTTCGGCGTCTTCCCCTAGCTTAGCCCTTAATTCTGAATCTCCCAGGTTCAAAAATTCTTTGACATCCTGGATATTAGGAAGGAAAACTTTCTCTGGAAACTTCTCCATCGCTTCTTTCGAAAGTTTTCTAAGGAATTTGGCACTGTCTAACCGGGCCTTTTTGCTCAGCTCGGACCGGTACTTATCCGTACCCTCGCCAAACACGTCCCGTTTGTGATCAATATTTGACTGAACTCTTGGGTCAAAAGAGTGCTTCTTACTGTCTCTTATGCCAACGTTTGCTTCGTGAGGACCAGTCCTGTTGTTGAAGGATAATGGAAGAGAAATAGGTGCCGGAGCTTCTTCAAATCTGATATCTCTTGGTACCTCGAACAATTCTGTCTTGATATTTTTGGATTGGCAAAATGACTTCCATCTGTTGGTACCTTTTGATTCTTGTAAGACCAATCTTGACGCAAATTCAACTGCAGCCGACAACTCTGTTTTCTCGCGTGATGAAAACTCGTCTGTTGCTGCTTTCATTCCATCTTCAGTTCTAGAAAATTTGAGAATTGCTTCGAACTTTCTTTCAACAATATCCAACAAGTCGACTGCAACACCAAGGTGTTCTCTCATGAGTCTCAACCGTAAGGAGTGAACAAACTTTCCCACTTTGTAAGGCTGCCCGTTGATGGTTGAGTCAATAGTATCTGTATCTCTAATCAACGTCGCCAACTCGGAATCTCTAGAGCCTCTCATAGATCTCTCATTGATATTTGCACTACCAATAATGGCAGCACGATCGTCAGCGATCATCAATTTGGCATGTATATAGAGCTGTTCCGTGACAAGGGTCCGATCAGGACCCACTGAACCCCATTTTCTCAAAGAAAAGAATTGAATGTAGTCATCGGGATCGATTCCAGCCTTTCTCAACTTGGCGAATAGAGAAGAGCTTCCTCTTGATATAGACATGTACTCACATTGCATGACAACTCTCACAGATGAGCCATCGATTTGATCGACCTGTGATTCAAATCCAGGGACCAACGGAATCAAAATAATCGCTTTCCAAGTTTTGCCTTCCCTATGTGCACGAATAATACGATCAACGAGAGCATCTCCAATTCTGTTCTTGATCTCAGTGCCATCTATAAAACAAGATGTGACAAAGAATTGGTTCTCAATGTAAATAAAATGTTCAGATGTTTCAATAAGCTTCAAGTATGCTTGTTGAATACTTTGCTCGGGTTCCTTCAAACCAAGAGACCAGCTTCCAGAAGATCTCAATACTTGAATCTCACATGTGCCGTTTAGATTCATTTCTTTAACCTGTTCTTCAGTCAAATCTGGTGGTGGTGTGAGCAATGGTGTCATTCTACTTGGCCGCTTCTGTCTCAAAAGATAGTTCCATCTTTGTACGAAATGACGAGCCAAGTCACGGGCAATCTCACCCGAAGTCATCATATGAACATCGTGCCATGGCATTCTTGGGACCACGTTACGATCATACAAACTGTCGTATGGTTTGCTCAAGTTGCTGAAATCCTTCACACGGGTGTTGGAATAATCTTTTCCTGGGAATATTCTGAAGTTAAGGAGATCCTCAGAAGAGTAATTCTCTGAATCATGCGTGGCAAAATCTATATTTGAGTCATCTGAAAGGGCATGATCAGGAGTATCGTATCTTCCATAGCACAAATCGATTCCTCCCACGAACGCTACGTTATAATCAATCACACATAGCTTCTCATGGTGGGCCCAGAAATAAGTATTCTGAAGAAGTTGATTTGGAGATCTGATAACATGAATGTTCTCTTGGTTAAGCGACAAAATGGAATGTTTCGAATACAAAGAGTCGATTGGAATGATCGTACCGACGTTTCTGTAAAGAATGACGAAAATTTTGACACCTTGTTGAGCTTTTCTTTGCAAGATTCTATCGAGTCTGAACTGCTGGTTTCCCATTGCTGGGCGGCGGAGATACAACTCAGGAGAAAGCCACCAATCGTGGATGAAGATCACGTCTTTGGCCATCTCGAGGGCTGAAGAAAGAGCCCAGAAGTAGTCTCTTGCGTCAACCAACCATTGTGCATAACAGTTCTTCCGAATTGGTGCAAAGGAACCAAACCGATGTTTTTCAGCCCAAACGTTGCTTTTGATCATTTCATTGAGGGATGCCACCCACAACTGTTGCTCAGCTAAGGATTTAGGAATGATGACCAACTTCCGCTCGTTATTCTCCAAAACAATTCTCAAATGCTTGAAAACCTTATTCTGTACTTTTGTCAAAGTCTTGCCGTCAGAACCAATTCTATGTTCGAGTTCTTCCTCGAAGTCAGACTCAGTTTCCATGACTTTCACGTCAACCTTCTCGTTATTTTCACTCTTGAAGGAATACTTGAATGATGAGTCGACAATAAACACTTCAATCGGAGTTGTAGAGTTGATGTCCGAGACGTACATGACATAAGATCCTCTAACCAAGAACCATTTTTCGGACCTTCTGTCAATCATTTCCTTTATATCATTGGCTTTGAAGTGGCCTACTCTCCATCCCTGAGACTTGGCAGTACCACCCACGTGGATGACACCTTGTTTTCCAATGTAACCGGTTTCGTAGCTTAGCAATGAGGAAATTGGAGATAATTCGAAAAATTGGAAGAGTCTGTTCGATTGTGCCCGCATGGCAACTAGGACATTGAGGTCATTTAAGTATTTTTCAATATCCCTGACGTAGTTTTGGTTACTTTGAATTTGGGTTCTCAATTGTTCAGGAGAAGTGGAATGTAATGATGAATCATCTGAATCACTGCTAAAATGAGCTCGAAGAGCCGAAAGTCGATCATGAAAGCTCTGACCACTTAATATAGAGTTGTTATCCTCGGCGGTATTTAATCCTTCGGAAGCGACTGGGACTGTTGAGTTATCACCAAAAGCTTTAGAAGAACGAGCCGCTTTTCTTTCGTGGCGTCTCAACAGCGGAGGCACGGGGTATTTTGGTAGGTTGACAGATTTAAGCGAGCCCCTTAAAGAAAGCCACTTGAACTTTGAGTGAAGGTAGAGGAGGTCCTTTGCGGTTTTCTCCACAGACCACTTCAATCTCTGGGGCCAGACACCATATTCTAAGTCGATTCTAAACTTCTTGTTTTTGGTGAGGGGAGAGCGGGAGATGTCCGTTACCTTTATTCCTATCAAGTTCATTAAAAGCGGAGCACGTGCAATTCCATATTCATCTTCACATAAGCATGATGCAAGCAAATTAATGGCAGGGCTACCTAATGAGAGGGAGTTGATGAGTCCCTGTGCCCGTTCTCCAGTTTCCTGGTCCTCGTTTATCGATTCTGTGTCAGCAACATCTGCAATTCCAGGCCAGCGATCTTTATCCTTATTCTTCTTTCTGAACAAAGTGAAGATTTTCCTTGGTTTTTTCGCATCATCAGCGACTCCATCAGGTCCCTTTTGCTGGGAGGTTTCTGGCTGAGAGGTACCCCGGCCAAATATTGCCGTGGGTCTTCTCAATGCAGAAAAATGTTGTGATCCAAACAGCCGGGTACCGTCTCTAAAATCCTTGGTTTCATCAAAATCAGCCTCCTCTCCATTTGGAGGTACCGACAGCGGGCGCCGGATGGCTTCAAATGGATCTTTCAAATGGCTGCTTTTCAGGCCATGTGCAGACTTCTTTTCTGCATGTGTTCCATCCTCTAAACTCCTCATATCCGACTCGCTGAACGGCATGTTGGTGTCACCCTCATTCTGCCGATTTTCACTGTCATATCTGCTTTCATTTGGGTCCGATTTTTTGGAAAAAAAGTTAAAAGTGCTCGAGAGAATCTTGCGGGACTGGTCATGATGTTGATTATTCTCGTCTGGGTGTTGTTCTTGTGCAGAAGAACCGGTATGTTTACTTCCCTGTGATTTCGGTAGCGCAAGATTTGGCGTGATGAAGTCTTCCACTTGCAATTCACCGTTGATCAGTATCTCCTCGTTCAAGCTTTGCGACATTATTGGATATGGAGTCGTGAACTTGTCCTCTGGTTAATACTGAGGTAGGTGTGTGTGAATTTTTTTTTATTATTGTCGTGGAAACAATATTCTTGCTATTGAGCAGTGTATGGCGAGTCAATTGTAAACGGTTACCAATTATGCACCATGTGGCGAGCGTGTATATGCACTGCCGAACAACCCTCGGGCGCGAACACCACCGCCTGGAAATCGCCAGGGTATTTTTGGTCTGTTTTAACCGTGCTCGCAGCTAAACGAGCGCTTCGCCCGTCCATGCCCATGGGAAAATTGGAGTTTTATGTATGCTGTGTTTCCATAATGGTTGTAAAGGAAAGTTTTGGGGAATTTTAGGAAATACGTATTCTTATGCTTATTATTATGAAAATCTCTCTTTCTTTTTTTTCTTTTTTTTTTTTTTTTTGAGCCTCTTCGTGACTTTCCTAATACCCTCCCACACTACTTGTTGCTGCCTTGACAAGTAATTTACCAACAAGACTGTTGTTCTGGTACACGAAACGTATTTTCCACGCAAACCCAGGGTAATTTTCTAATATTTTGAGCTTGATTTTTAGAATCATACCATAAGAAAGAAATTCGAATAAAAAATGCTTCTTTACCTCTCTTTCTGAGTCTTGCGAAAGAAAGTAACACTCTCCATTGTCAGCTTGAATCCACGCGATATAGTCAATGGGAGTTATTCGGAATGACCATGTTTTGTTTTCCCTAAGGACCTCAAACCAATTTAAAGTCTTTTCTACTTACATTACTAACCCAATATTATGAAGCCAAAGGCCGGTGTATTAAATAATCGACATAAATGTATTGCCATCACGTGATGTGGTACGACGGCACGTCTCCGTCTGGTGTGGCACCCCACCTTTCGCCATAATAAGCGCGTGTGACGTTGTTCCCACCTGGAAAATCAAATTTACCCGTAAATTACAAGAAATCAAGAATAAGATCTTGTTTGTTTCCCAACCAAATTGCGTAATCTGTATGATCCGTCAACAGACCCGAGGCGGTATGCGGGTGTACCAATACAGAGAGCTTTCCATGGTTCAATTGGTAAAATGCCAATACGCGGCCAAAAAGTTCAGGGTCATATTTACCTGCTGTATCAAGCTCCCACATATGAATAGGATGTGGGCCAATGGGTCTGTCCCAAAGTTTGTGTACTCGAAGACGACCTTCTTCGATTTCCTTGGCAAAATGCTGAGCCACCTGGTCCCTAAAGTCCGCACAGAATTTCCTCTCCTCGGGATGTGTATCACGCCAATATGTGTGGAAGTCGTAGCTCAGAATTTCAACGGTCATAGTTATATTGTTTGTTAAAATATTTCTTCTATGATAAGTTTCGGGCTAACCATCCTAAATATATACTATAGGGGAAATGCAGGTCTGACTAATATTAGAAACCACAGTAATTCTCTCACCGATGGCGAGAGATAACGAGCCACACACAGGAAGGGCTTTTGTTGAGAGAAACATTGCGCGCTCATACACAAGTGTGTATGGTCGCACTCTATCTCTATCTCTCTGAAACACATCTAGTGGGGTAAGACACTTGTAATTGGATATTACCCCACTTGAGTCTTTCTATTTAACCTGGACTCTTTTCCCCTAAGATGTTAAGACTCTATCCAAAAACCCCAAATTCCCAACTAGATAACTTATTAAGATACTGGTCTTATATTAAACGTTATCTAAAGCTTCCTTAACTAGTTATGTCAAATATGCCTTTAACAAGATCCTCGACTAAGGCTGATCGCCTTGTTTCTCCTTTGATTCCTCAGAAGCGTAAGCCTGGTACTTCTACTACTGAAGGTACCAATCCTGAAGCTCCACCTGATACTGAAGCTTCTGCTGATGCTTCTGCTGATGCTGGAGTATTACCTCCTGATGATACTCCAGGAGATGATGAAGATACTTGGTCTGATGTTGACCAAGAGGACACTCCATTGTCTTCAATGAATGATCTTATTGATCAAGTTCTCTTTCTTGACAATGAACGTCAGTCTCCCTGGACTGAACGTGGTGCACCTGATAAGCCTAGGCACTGGGCTAATCAGTATGTTCGCACTCAACAGGTTATAGAGCCCTTTTCCTACAAGGAAGAAGCTTTGATTTCTGAGAAAATTCAGATTAAGAAAGCGCACTTGTTTCCGGAGTTGTATCTTCAATTTCGAAATCAATTTGCGTTACGGTCCGATGTTCATCGTGATTATTGTCGGTGTACCCCTGATGGGTTCCGCGGTTGTTTAGAAGGAACCCCTGAACAAATTGATGAAGCGGTTGGCATGATGAATAATGAGTTCTCGCGAGCTTTTCGTCTTTGCATTGATCCTGACGATCACTCGCTTCGTAATCTTGTTTTAACATGTCTGGGTGATCGCGATGCGGTAGAACGGAAGTTCTTTGCAACTTTGCTCAAGTCTACCAAAGCTGTGCATTTGTTTGTTAGAGAAAATGAATTAATTGGCAAAGTTCTTAGTGGAGATCTTAATCCTTTTATTTATTTTATGCAAGCTTATAAAAGATCTTATGCTGCAATTTGGTTGCGGGTTGCTCCTTTGTTAATCAAGAAGTGCAAAACTGAGGAACAGTTACATACTTTTCGGAAAGATATGAACAAGCATTATCATAAAACTGGTGATATTCTTGTTGACTTGAACTCTTTTCTTGACATGTTAGTGGATAAGAATTTGTTTGACAAAAGGGATTGGCTGTCAAAGACTCGCAACAAAAATCAAACGTGGCAGAAGACTAATTCTAATGCTAAACCTTGGCAGAAGGATACACCAAAGTCTACTACAGATGATCCAGCAAAACCGAAGCCAAAACATGAGCTGCATGGCACACAGAAAAACAAGTCTGCGCCTAAAAATGCTCAAGCTTCGTCCAGAGAGAAGCCATCTGGTTGGATTCCTGACGATGAATTTCGCGAAATTAGACAGAAGATTCGTCAAGAAGTACAGAAGCGAAAGAAGCAAGGTTCTACTCCAAAGAAAGGTGATAATTCTGCACCCTCCGTCAATATGATTACTTTGATTGACACCGCAGTTCCTGAGTGTCAAATTCTTGAATCGAAACTACAAAAATTTTTATGGGACACTGGAAGTTCTGTTAATTTGGTGAATGATATTTCCTTTCTTCATGCTTATGTTCCTGGTCTGTTTCGTTTTCGTGCTGCGAATCATACTTTTTTGGAAAGTGCTGGACGAGGTCAGCTTTATGGAAAGCTTAGAGATGGCGTGACATTTATGTTAAACGATGTTTATTTTGCACCTAGTGCCGTTGCCAATATTCTCTCGCCTAATAGTCTTGATGCTTTTCAGGTGCTTCGTTTTGGCACAAAGTTGGTTCGTTTTGACAATCGTACAATGACAGTAAATAACACGACTGTTATTGGTGAGTGTGTGGGACAACTTCAACTTGTTGGCGTTGAAATTCAGATGCCTACTGCCCAGTGTGTGGCTACGTTTGCTCTGGTTATAGAGAGCTCGCTTGATGAGGTTGTTCAAGACTCACTTGATGAAGTTGTTCAAGACTATCCTCTGACTGATGATGAGGAATCACCTATGGAAGTTAATATCGAGTCGTTTGCTGAAGATGCCTTGAATTCAGGTGATACAACTGATGTTCCAGAAGTTTCCAAAAAGTTGTTAACTTCGTATGAGTGGCATTATCGACTCGGTCATCCAGGTGCTAATCAATTTGGACCTATGAAGCAGAAGTTTAATCTCTCTGATGTTCGTCATATTCCTGCTAAAGAGTGTCAAGGATGTATGTTGAGCAAGCCCACGAAGAAATATTCTAAAACTTCGAGTGGACATACGTCGTGTACTTCTCCTTTTGAGATTTTACATGTTGATGTATGCGGTCCAATTTTTGCTCCCGCTGGAAGGGATGGAAGTCACTTCTTTTCTGTTGTTGTGGATAGGTTTTCACGCTTTGTTCATGTTGGTGTTGGCAGAAATAAGTCTTTTGTTGTTGAAGATCTTATTCGTTTTATTCAGGATAGTTATACTGATCTTCGCGCAACACATTATCCTCGTCAGCTTCGTTCGGATAATGGCAAAGAAATTTTGAATGATTCGTTGCTGAACTTTCTTTGGGCTAAAGGGATACAGAGCAAAGTGTCACATCCTCATTCTTCCTATCAAAATGGAATGGCGGAGAGAATGATACGCAGTGTTCAAGATAAGGCAAGAACATTGATGGCTCAGTCCAATGTTCCGTTAGTTTTCTGGCCTGATGCTGTGAAGTATGCTGCACAATTGTTGAATTGGACACCAAGAACAAATTTAAAGAATCAAATGCCCGTTGAGCTTTGGTACGATAAACAACCGGCTCGTCAACTTGAAACTCCTCCTGTTTTTCATACTTTTGGTTGTGTTGCATATGCGCAATATACTGTTCCGGGCAATCCACACAAACTTTTAAACTCGACGGTTGAGTGTGCGTATCTTGGTCCCAGCAAGGATAGAACTGGTTTTGTGTGCTACACTTTCTTTCCACCTCATGTGTTTGAATCGCAACATGTTGAGTTTTGTGAAACGCAATTTTACTTTCGCAAATATGATGTTGATGATGTGCATTTACATACAAACATGAATAAGCAAATACGGAATTTGCTTACAGGGGTCAAGTTTCCACCTAACCTTGTACGTGTTTCAAAACAGGAACATGAGGTACAAATGCAGAAGTTAATACAACTTTTTGAACAACTGGCTGTGTCTGCTATGACAGCGGCTACGAGCATTGGTATGAAACGAATCTTACCGGTGGTACTGCGTGAGTCAAGTCTGAGAAAGATGCTTACACAGTATGATTCTGACAATCGAGAAATTCGGATGTCTGGGGTCGAAAGGGATGCTTGTAATGTTTCGTTCGGAGGTCACACTCTGGGGTCGACTCGTAACTGGACTGATCAGAAACATTTGCGCCAAGAAACCGAGGGAGCAGTTTGTCACACTGATCTTCTTGGGGATGAGAGCCAGTTTTGCACTCTGTTCGTTTTTTCAACGGTAAATCAGGAAGTGTTTAATTGTGATTTACAGTTTTGTGGAAGTACAATGTCTGTGCTTTTACACCGTCAGGTTGGTGTCGTTCCATCTGGGTTGTCTTCTGGTATATTCTCAGTTGAGCTTGAGTCTGATGAAGATATAAACTGTGTGCAAGGTGCTGTTACTGCTATTCGTCCATTTCGCTCCCACTCTCAGGTCCTTACTTCGCGAGGGAGACCTTTTAGTGTGTCTAACAGTTTGTATGACATACGTATTGTCAATTCTGTGCCTGCTGTGGAGGATGTTGAAGGTCGTTTAGTAAGCCCTTTGGTTCAGTCTTTGGACTGTGGCTCTACAGACGTAGAAGCTGAAGAAGTTCATGACGAGTTACTGTTGCCTGATAATGCTGAAGGTTTAATGGTTTCTATACTTAATCATGTGAGTGAACTGTCGGATCTAAATGCTGAGATTCCTGGTTCCTATGCACAAGCGAGAAAGTCGTCCTTGTGGCAGAAGTGGAAGGTAGCGTGTGATACAGAGATGTCTGCACATGAATACAATAATACCTTTACTCCTGTTCCTTTCCCTAAGGATCATCCTGTTATGGGTTGTCGTTGGGTGTTTGTCATTAAAGATAGTGGCCTTTTTAAAGCACGCTTGGTTGCTAAAGGGTTCACTCAGGTTGAAGGGATAAATTATAACGAAACGTTTTCTCCTGTCATCCGTCATTCAAGTTTACGCCTTTTGTTAGCAATAGCTGCTCAGCGTGGCATGATTGTAAATTCTATGGACATGGTTTCTGCTTTTCTTAACGGAACACTTTCAGAAGAAATTTACATGAAGCAAGTGCCTGGATATCATTTAAAACCAGATAATCCAGTGAAAGGCGTGGAATACGTCTTGAAATTGAATAAATTGAAATTGAATAAATCGCTTTACGGTTTAAAACAGGCACCATTTGTCTGGAATGCTACCATTAATGAAGAGTTGCTCAAACAAAACTTTCAACGAGCAGCTAATGAACCGTGTGTTTATTTTAAAGGTAGAGGTGATAATTTGTTAATTATTGCTCTTTATGTGGATGATCTTTTGATCATGAGTAAAAATCCACATGCAGTGAACACAGTCAAAAGTGACTTGAGTCGTCGTTTCAGAATGAAGGATCTTGGTCAAACGAAAAAGTTTGTGGGTATCAATGTTGATGTTCAGCCTCATTATATCAAGATTCATTTGGCTGATTATATTGCCTCGCTTTTGAACGACTATGATATGACTCGATGTTCAAAGAAGGAGTTGCCGGCTTCGATTACAATGTTTGATCAGAAGTTCTCTGATGTTGAGGAACTTTGTGATGAGACTCAGTTTAGGTCAATTATTGGCAAGCTTTTGTATGCTGCTAATACTGTCCGGTTCGATATTAACTATATTGTTCTGCGCCTCTCAAGACATCTTTCGAGTCCTAAAGTTAAACATTTGTTGGCGGCAAAACGGGTTATTCGCTATTTGAAGGGTACAGCTGATTTTGGAATTGTTTATCATGCTGGTGTACCTCAGGTCCTTCGGTGCTATAGCGATGCAGACTTTGCGTCTGACCCGGAAACGAATAGTCGTTCGATTACAGGTATGATAGTGATGTATGGTGGTTCACCAGTAAGTTGGAAGCTGAAGTTGCAAACGTTGGTATCCTTGTCTACTGTTAATGCTGAAATGGTAGCTTTGTGTACTACGTTGACTGAGTCAATTTGGTTGCATAATTTTCTCAATGAGTTTGGATTGAAGCATGTTTGTGAGGCTATGTGTGATAATCAGGGTGCGATCAAAACCGCTAAAAATGGTGCTCTTTTGGAAGGCACTAAGCACATAAGAGTTCGTATTGATTTTGTTAAGCAACAAATCGATAAGGGTGACTTCAAATTGTCTTATGTTCGCACTGATAATAATATTGCTGATCTTTTTACAAAGCCGCTCACACGTGTTCCATTCGTTCGTCTACGCACTGCTGCTAAGTTGGTTGGGAAGTTGAACTAACTCTAGGGTGAAAATAGCGAGGGAGTGTTGAGAGAAACATTGCGCGCTCATACACAAGTGTGTATGGTCGCACTCTATCTCTATCTCTCTGAAACACATCTAGTGGGGTAAGACACTTGTAATTGGATATTACCCCACTTGAGTCTTTCTATTTAACCTGGACTCTTTTCCCCTAAGATGTTAAGACTCTATCCAAAAACCCCAAATTCCCAACTAGATAACTTATTAAGATACTGGTCTTATATTAAACGTTATCTAAAGCTTCCTTAACTAGTTATGTCAAATATGCCTTTAACAAGATCCTCGACTAAGGCTGATCGCCTTGTTTCTCCTTTGATTCCTCAGAAGCGTAAGCCTGGTACTTCTACTACTGAAGGTACCAATCCTGAAGCTCCACCTGATACTGAAGCTTCTGCTGATGCTTCTGCTGATGCTGGAGTATTACCTCCTGATGATACTCCAGGAGATGATGAAGATACTTGGTCTGATGTTGACCAAGAGGACACTCCATTGTCTTCAATGAATGATCTTATTGATCAAGTTCTCTTTCTTGACAATGAACGTCAGTCTCCCTGGACTGAACGTGGTGCACCTGATAAGCCTAGGCACTGGGCTAATCAGTATGTTCGCACTCAACAGCTTTACGAAACGCCGTAAAAAAAAAGAAATGGGTTGATATTCATCGTGGTCTTTTTATTTCCTTTTTTTTTGAAGCATTTGTAGATTTTTTGAAAATCAATTTCTTTCTCCCAAAAAAAAATATTCTACCAGCCCATGTTGTATAAAAATGCTTAGAGGTGTAGAAAACAAATGGTTCCGAGTCAGACCCTGATCAGACGCGGGCTCGCAAGCGGTTCCGGAGTTTAGCATTGACCATGCAGTAAGCTACGAAAGCGGAAATTGTAAAACGGGCGATTCATACTGCAATCGAATTTTATAGAAAGAATCCCCCGTCATTCAAATGAAGAAAATTTCTCGTATTGTAAATATTCAATTTCTGTCTTGTAACTTCTTTTTTAAGTGCAATAAAGATCGGGCAATCTCAGGAACCCATGTCGTATGACCTTGATTAAACAGCTTTATCCATTGTGCGGTGAACGGCAATTATCAGGCTATGAAAAAAAGAAAAGAAAAAAATACCATGAGGACAAGTAGGTATTGCGCAAAAATGAGTCATCAAAATCCATACCCTTTTGGATGAAGGAGAGAAGCGCAGTTCCAATTTCTGGAACGAGATTGGCAAGTATTTAGGATTGTAAGATGTGTCCTCTCATATCTCAAGCTGGTCCAAAAACAAAATTGAGCTTTCATTCCCTGAAATTATCTAAATCATTCATTCTCACATTCACAAAGTCGTCAATATCCGACGGTTCCTCACTCGGAAGTGTCTGTGGGAAACTTGTTTGGGCTCTTCTCCTTATCGTATAACTGTGGATAATACAGCAGGTGGCTACAGCCAACGCACTGCCATGGATATTATATATTATATCCATATAATCGAATTTTCTATTCGGATTGACAAAGTTTTGCACATACTCCAGGGCAATACTGGCGCCAAAGGTCATGGCTACCACGGTGATTTTCCATGGCCGGTAAGTATCCCAAAGAAAATAGAACTCTGCGGTCAAAATGAAAAAAGTGACGAAGTGGATAGCTTTATCGTGGCCTAATGATATCAGAGAAAATCCTAGGTATGCGGCAAATGCAAGCGAAAGGCAAAATACTATGTGTGTTAGTTAATAGACGAAGCCTTTATCTGGGGTGGTTCGAGGGTATAATACATACAAAGCAATACGGCAAATCTGACCATTTTATGGTTTTGTTTGTTTTGTTTTTGTTTTATATGGAAAATATATGATAATGAGAAAGTGGTTTGATATCCACTACGAGAAATTGGAGGCGTTGACGATAGAAGGAATAAAGGTGGGGGTCGATATTTATTATGGTCAAGTGGTGGCCCGCGAAATCCGGGGCCTCGGTTGGTAGGTTAAAGCGATGAGTGAGCCTGAATCAAGGCACCCACCAAAAAAATAATTAAAGAGGAAGAACAAAGAAAAGAAATCAGCGCCGATATCAATTCATAGGCCTGTGTTCTTTTTTTGTTATTCTTAAAAAAATACATATATTATGCTTTTATGTTTTATCCACCAATTTATTTCTTGGTACTGGAGCTTGTAGATTCTGACCCAACTTGAAAGTTGAATCATAGAGCATCGCCACTTCTCACTGCGGCCCCCCGGCTAAGGCCATAAACGGGCATCGCACACTCAAGTTTCCAATTGCACCTCACGATATATCCCCAACCCACGATAAAAAATGCAAATATTTTTTCTTCGGCGATATGCTTCGGTAAACTACTTACTAAAATCGGTGCCGAAAAGTGCCCCCGTACCTGTGGGCAAACGCAAGGTGCCACGGGAAGCACGCTCTGCACAGGTGCCCTCGGAAAAGGTATCCCAATATGTCTATACCCCAAAAGACTTAAATGAATATTTCCGGGACGCGTCATATGGACACCCGCTGGGTGGGCAAATTGCTCGTGCTGATAGTTTATTCTATAATTCGCAGATCAAGCACGAGTGGACGTGTGCAAATTTCCTGGATATCCCGGACGTGAAAGTAGAGAGATTGTCGGAGGAAAGAAAGCATAAATTATTGAATATTGCCCCTTTTGAGCGTACAGAGTACCAGGAAAACTTGCTCAACTCCAGGTCATCATTTGGGGTTGATCCCCAACTTTTAAAGCCGCTTCCCGAGGTACTACTCTTGGGCCACACGAATGCGGGGAAGTCGACTTTGATCAACAGTCTTTTTCTTAACAAACACGAGGCCGGCACGGCAAATGCCGCTACAGAATATGCCTATGTCTCGCGGAGAGCTGGATATACGAAATGTCTCAATTGCTACAATGTGGGCAACAAGTTAAGGGTGGTTGATAGTCCTGGTTATGGCCAGTTTGGAGAAGAGTCACAGGGCAAGGTGGTGCTCGAGTATATCCGGAAAAGAAAGCAGCTACGAAGAACATTTATGATTATCGATAGCACACAAGGAATCCGTGAAGAAGACGCGGTGCTTGTGGAGTACCTTATCGATAATGGGGCGCTGTTTGAACTTATTTTCACCAAGGTGGATGTGCTCATGCAGAAACAATTCCCCAAGACCAATATGAAGCCAGAAAAACACGATGTCAAGGCACGCGTCCAGGCATATGAAAATGTCAAGGAGGGCAACAGCCGCGTGGTGCAGTATTTCCGCAGCGTGATCGAAAAGGCGGGGCTTCGGGAACTTGCAACTTTGCCGCGGATAATTTTCAACAATTCACACACCAGCAAGGTTTTAGAGAAAAGACATGGGTTTCGCGAGGTGAGATTTGCCATTGCAGAGAGTTGTGGGCTAGTGGAGTCTCCCGTGCAAGTCGAGCCCGAGATGGACATCGTCACCAAGGGCCGGAAGAAGGCTACGCGGAGACCACGCGCTACAGCGGGATCTCAGGAATAAATTACATAGTTTAAGCAGGGACCACAGGGAGGGTAACCCAACAAATCACTAAGGTTATATCGATAAAAAGTAAATCATACATGCAAGTCCAAGAATTGGCTTAGAAACGGCCACCACGACCGCCACGCGAGCCACCAAAGCCTCCTCTGGATCCACCACGAGGGGCGCCTCCGAAACCACCTCTCGAGCCGCCGCCAAAGCCACCTCTAGAACCGCCACGGCCTCCAAAACCACCTCTGGAGCCTCCACGGGCACCAAAACCGCCACGGCTACCGCCACGACCACCAAAACCGCCTCTGGCGCCACCACGAGGGGCACCGCCGGCAGATTTTCTCTTTGGCTTAGGAGCGTGGTCCTTTGGCTTAGGCAAAAATCTCTCCAATGGAAGCAACTTGTCAGGAGAAATAAAGAACTTGTCGCCGTCCTTGAAAGAGGCCGCCTGCACACCCTCGGAGGGCTTGATGGTGAAAAACACTTCGTTCAATGGACCCAAGATCTCGTCGACCTTGCCGACCTGAGTCTTGTTCTCCAAATATATTGGGGCGTTAAAGTAAGGAATCTTAACGTTGATGGAACGACACACAATGTCGCCCTCACAGGCATGCAAAAAAGCACCCATTTCCAAGACAGACTCTGGTGGTCCTTGTGGGGCAGAAAAGCCACCACGGCCGCCGAAACCGCCACGGCCGCCTCTAAAGCCGCCTCTTCCTCTGTTCATATTGTATATCGGTGGTTTTAGATGAAATGGGACTAAGGGAATTTTTTTCAGTGCGATGAGACCGCTCCATTAACCATCTGGTGCACGGGTGCGCGGGGATGAAGCGCCAGTTGCATCGCGGTGCGTGCGCGGCCATTGTTTCTGATGAGGAGTCTCCCCGGAGTGCCCGTCTTGGGTAATGGGTAAGGGTTTATTGATATGGAGGTGTTGTTAGTGGGGTTGAGTTTATTTATTTGAGTGTTTTGGTTTTTTTTTTACTTCTTGTTTTCTTGATACTTTTTATTTTTGTTTTTTTTTTTTTGAATATTGTGCATCAAGAAAGCTGGATGGCGTTGTGGTGTCGTGAGACGTCTGGCTTGGCTGCGCATCGAGAAGGGTGGGCAATTTAGAGGAGTAAGTTAATTACAAGCAGTGTTCCAATTCCGACCAGCGAGATAGATTGAAATAATGTGTGTGAAAAGAACCGGGACTCGGAAACTTTCTGAGTTTTTTTAGTAAAATAAATTAAAACTTCAGTTCACCTTATGTCCGTTTATTGGGATGTCTCTAATACCCAGCCACTCTTCTTTCACCTTTATGAGCTATTTTATCATTCCAATTCTGAAAGATTTTTAAAATTGGGATTTCTGAGATCTCAGTGATGTCTTTTTTCTTTTTTTTTTTTTTGGTCCAGTTATTGGCAAAGCTTCCGGGCATTGAAAATGACCCCGATCGTGCTTCACGTGACTAGTGTGTCCCGGTCAGTGTTGTTGAAATTTTATTTCGCGAATTTAAATCTGAAATAGATTATGAATTTTTTTGCCAATTTGGCCATAATCTAAATCCAAATCATGATTCAAGAATTTTGTAAATTTCAAATTTATTCTGAATTTATTCGAAAAATCGGCGGCATTTCCTTCAAACGTAGCAGAAGAGTAAAGGCTCAAGAAAGATTGCCCTATGGACCAACAAATTCAATTAGCGGGTAACAGACACATTGTTTCAGTTGAGATGAAAATAGATGTGCCAATAAGCCACTTTGTACACGCGTACATGCTTAGCCTAGCTTGATAATGGTTGATAGAGCCTATTGGCTCTCGATATAAGTCCTTTGCTCTACCATTCTGGGTCAAATTAGCCGTAGAGAAAGTTGCCAATCGTGGGCATAAACTGAATCCAGAAAGCCCCGTTCAGCTAGGCACTCAAAGTTTTCTTGTTCCAAGAAAACTAACTGGCAATCACTGTCAGATCACGTCTTTTAAAGATTTTCGGAAACAGCTAGCCAAGAAAGGGTGCTAATTTCGGACTAAAAGCCCTTGTTATTGAAAATTACACGTGGAGTTACTTACAATTCCTATGCGACGCATACGAAGCAGCTTCAATATGATATTAAAGAGATTTCCAGCCTGATCAATCTTTATGTTTGCATTTTTTTTTGAAGATATCGGTGAGTTTAAAACCAAAGATATTGCACAAAGAAAACCTTTGATCGCCTTAGAACTATATGAGACCTCGAAAAAGATTCTTCAATATTACCCGAATTATGATACTGATATTTCACCACTCAAAGACCTATACATTGCTACTATGCTTGATCCTCGTTTAAAAAAGGTATATTCAGGATTTTAAAACTTCCAGTTGCGGCTGAAATGACAGCCGAAGAATACTTCTATAAAGTCTTTCTTCGTTATAGGGAAGAGATGGAGAAGGACGGGTGTGTCATAAAAAGGAGAAAAGGCAGTACAGTGAAGAATTGCAATGCGGAAGATGACCTATTTTTTTTCCAGAGAGTCAACTTTATGACGAAGGAGACGACGACGAGGCCGAAGCTCGGAGATACTTTGCAGAAGAACTATCCCACCCGACAGCATCAATCCGAGATTATTATCAGAAACTGAAGGATACATTTCCTACTATTTACCGAATGGGAAAAGACTATTTATCTATGACGGCAATGTCTGCGCCCTCGGAGTCGCTATTTTCTCGAGTGAAATACATAGTTACCGACAAGCGAAACAGACTACAACCGAATACAATCAAAATGTTGGCTGTACTACAAGCAAGGGACATCGTCGGAGATCAAGAGAGTGTCTACTTTGATGGCATGGAAGACTTGGAAGAAAACAAAAAGAAAGACCTAGATGACTCGATGCCTATCCATACTAGCGTTCTACAAAGTTCAGGAGGTGTTGGCGCGGTGGAGTCTCCTGATATTACCCCCGTGCAAGATCCAATTGACGTAAGCGAGCTGGAGTCTCTAGGTGCCAGTTTCATACAAAACTCAATTATTGTGAATGAATCTGACTCTTCTGATAATGGCTCTGTGGAAGATTCAGATACAAGTGAGGAAGAAGAGATGGGTTAAATGTTTACAGAGCTATTATGTTATATTAATTGCAATGATGATAAAGGGGGTTAATCAAGGGCTTAATCATTCCATTTTATATATGTGATTTATAACAAAATTTTGAAATCTATTTGAAGAATTGAAAAATATTTAGGTAAAATACATATCCCAAGAAAAAAATTTCAAATTTCCAAAAAATTTGAAATACGCGCAAAATACTCGCATTTAACAACACTGGTCCCGGTGGGGAAGACACGGAGAAACAGTGGCACGTATAAGCCCAGGTTTTTGCTTTAATAAGCAAAAAAAAAAAAGTAAACCTTATTCTCACTTATGTTTTTTTGTGTGGGTCAAAATTCCCACCAACTTTCCTCGCCTCCAATAGCCATGGGTGCTATCACAGTAGAGAGATGTCACAGTAGAGCCGAGAGTCAAGACAATCCGGATTCCGCAGCACAGCCACTAGTGAAATTGAATGTGGCTCGCGGGGACTTCCAGCTCCCAATAATTAATTATTACCTCTCCAGCAATTGCATATCCCCGGAAACTAAAAGTTCAAAAAAAAACTAAAATAATATTCTCATATCTATCCTAATCCAATCACTCTAAAAAAAATTAATTTATTCTCTTAATTCAAGTATATTTCCTTCCCTTTTCTTATGACCACCTAGCCAGCACCGATCATCCGAGCACCCGAGCACCGGCACCGGCACGGGGCCTCGACGCCGCCTCGCCCACCCACGGCCGCGCCCGAGGGGGGGGTGCCGCAACAGTAAATGGATGTCATGTAATAAACCCGGTCCCTAACCACAACATTTGTACTCGATTGCCCCCGCCACAATTAATGAGTAGTGTTCCAGGTACGTGGAAATATTTTAAATTATACACATCATTGGTTTTCCTCTAATTATACTAACTATTAGCTGTAGCAGAAAACACATCTTTCCGTGTGGGCCTCACGCAAGAGGAACGGGAACTCTACTCCCGTTTGTTCAAGGCGTTGGACCCCCAAGGCAGTGGAATTGTCACTGGCGAAAAGGCCCGTGTGACTTTTGAGAAATCGGGCTTGCCCCCCAACATTCTTGGTGAAATCTGGCAGTTGGCTGATAGTCAGAACTTGGGTTTTTTGACCCAGTTTGGTTTCTGTCATGCCATGCGTTTGATTGGGTATACGCAAGCGGGTCATTTCCCCACGGCCCAGCTCGCAGAAACCCCGGGACCATTACCCAAATTTGCCGATTTTTCTGCCCCGCCAGCTCCATTGCACACCCAAACAACCAGCGGCTCTTTGTTACAGGCACAGCCCTCTGCGATAGTGCCGCAAAACACCGCCACGCAACAGAGCGTGCCCCAGGCGCCCGTAGCTGTAGTTTCTCCCGCAGATTACGAGAAATTCGCCCAAATGTATGTGAAAACAACCGGCTCACAGACCGCTATTTTGGATGGCAATGCCGCCAAACTGATCTTGATGAAGGCAAAGTTGCCCACCGCTACCTTAGGCCAGATCTGGAGCTTGGTGGATGTGAACAATCGGGGCTTCTTGGACTTGTCGGCGTTTGTCATGGCCATGCACTTGATCCACGGCTTACTCAGCGGCAGTTTACGCCAATTGCCCCCTTTTTTGCCCGAACACGTGTGGAGATCCGTCGACGTACCTGCGCGTAACCCGACCCTCGGCGACCGCCAGACTTCGTACTCCTCGGTGAATTCCCAGCTGTCTACAGTCAGACACCCAGTGGCACTGCAGGTCCAGTCACGTGTACCCACTACGGCTGCCCCTGCTACCACTACCAATGCCAATGCTAGTGCCACCTCTGAATGGAACGTGACTCCAGCACAAAAGCAGCAGTTTGACGCTATTTTTGACAGCTTGGATAAGGCCAGGACCGGTACCTTGGCTGCCGACCAGGTCGCATCCTTCTTAATGACCTCTCGCTTGGACCAGCAAGACCTTGCCACCGTGTGGGATTTGTCTGATATCCAAAATACCGGCGTTTTTGGTAAGCTTGAGTTTGGAATTGCCTTGTTTTTGATCAACCGCAGACGCTCCGGCCTCGCGTTGCCGGATGTCGTTCCGGAGGAGTTGATTGATTCTCTCCTGCAGGGCTCCAGTTCAGCTGGTGTCGTGCCTGAACAGCCTATCCAGCAATCTGCTCCCGCTCCTGCCCCTGCCCCTGCCCCTGCCCCAGTAGCTAAGGCAGCGGCCCCACCACAACCAAAGTCCTCCTTGGATGAGTTGGCCGATATCTTTGGTTCGCCCAGCCCTGCTCCACCCATCAGCACTTCGCTCACCCAAGGCTCTCCTCAAAATGCTACGATCCAGCCTCGTGCCAGCAGCAGTGACTTGACCCATTCGCAAGTGCCACCCAAGGTAAGACAACACTTGACCTCCTCCTTCAAGCCGTCGTCTACATTTGGACAGTCCTTGCTAGCCACTCGCCCCGCGCAACCAACCAGCCAGTCACATGACTTGATTGGTGAAGATGTGCCCTCTGAAAGACAGATTCAGTCTACCAGCCAGGACCGTCCTCAAAGCCCTGCGGCTTTCCCGTCACAGCCTTCAAACGCCGATCTCCTGACGGAAAGAAAAGCCCCTGAGCCTGTGCAATCAAGACAACCAACTGTAGATTATGAGGCATTGCGCTCGGTGCCCAAGCCACCTCAGGCAAGATCAACAAATATCCTGTCGCCAGGCCCTGACCAGAGAGTGTACCTGTCTGACTTTGCTGCACCTCAGGCACCCCCGGCAAATGGCACGCGGAACTTCTCGGCCCCACAAGAAAACAACGACTTGTTGGCCGATTCCGAGGTCTCCGGAAAATTGTCTGAGGCCACGTCTGACATTGCTAACTTCTCGACGCAAATCAAATCCTTATCCGCCCAGACCTCAAATCTCAATGAAAAGAAACTTCGCGCGGAGCAAGAATTGACTCGCATTTTGACCGTCAAGGAGGAAATCAATACCAAGTTGAAGCTGTTGAGAACTTCGTACGAAAGTGAAGTCAAGCAGGTCGAGCAGGTCGAGTCGAACTTGAACAATGCTAGAGAGGAGCTTGAGGCCTTGAGATCGGAGGCCTCTATTGCTGAAGCGAAATTCAACAGCATCTCCAACGAATTCCACGAAAAACAGTTGGCCGTAGAGGAGACGCAAAAGGTCAATTCTTCGCTTAAAGAGAAATTAGGGAACTTGAATGCAGAAATTGCTGCATTAGAAAGCGACCACCAAACCAAGGCAGCGGAACAGGTCAGATTGTCAAATGAAGCAAATGTGAGAAAATCACAGGCACAGGTTGCTCTTGTTAAGGTGGATGAGTTGAAACAAAAAATTGCTGAAGTTGAACGCTCGTACGAATCTTACACCAAAGAGATCGAAGACTTTGAGAATCAAAAGTTGGCCGCTGAGCGTGAAGCAAGTGAGTTAGAGAAAAAGCACCAGGGATTGTCCAAGGGTGTTGATGAGCTCAAGCTGAAGCATCTGATCCTTACAGGCGGTGTGGGTGCTACTGCTGGAGTTGCTGCCGGAGTTGCTCTTGGCGCCGGTATTCTGTCTTTGGCCCAAAAGGGTGGCGAAGGTAAGAAAGATTTGGAATCTGATCCCGTGAAGGAAACTCCTCCACCAGTTGCACAGAGTAAGTCTATTGATGTGGGAAAATCCAGAGAAATCGCCTCGTCTGAAGATAAGGAGGACCAGACCCCAACTAGTGGACGCCAAGATGATGTCAGTCCTCCAACAGACTCGATCTCATTTAGTGTTCCTGCCATAGTTGATGAAGTCAAGCAGAACCCTGCCGAAGATTTGACCGGCCTCGATGATGTGAAACATACTGAACACAAGGATTTGCTGTTTGAAGAAGAGGAAAATTTGAAGGAAAGATTCCCTCCAGTACCCTTGACATACGAAAACTCGGGTAGTTTGAATAATGACTACAGTCATCCAGCCTTCGAGGAGAACATTTCAAAGCGGGCATCGACTTCTTCTGCGGCTACTGGCTCTTACAAGCATACTGAAGGTGGGGAGACAGGGGAGACCCCTATTACGACTCCGTCGAATTCCGAATACAGATTCCACTCCAACGCTGGTGTTGTGGGTGGAATGGTTGGAATGCCAGGTGTTCTAGTCGGTGTCCAGCGTACTGACTCTTTGACGTCTAGTGTGCAAAATAACCCATCCATGTCGGTCAGAGATGACAACATTGACGAAATCAGTGACCGTGATACATTGGAGGATACCGCAGCCTTTTCTGAGCACCCATCTGGGGATCACAAGCAGTCTGAAGGTCGCTTTGAGGAGTCAAGTGAAGGTGAAAGACTCTCTTCGGGCGTTGAACTGTTTGAAATCGTGAATGCCGATGAAGCTAAGGGTATCGAAACAACAAGAAGCCCACAAAGACCTCAAGAGGGTCCAACCCACCCTCTTTCGCAAAGCTACAGGGCTTCAGAATTGTCGAGTGGATCTGGTAGTCAGCCAGTTGAAGAATTCCCTTCACCCAAAGAGCTTGATTACGATGAGAGTTCTTCGGATGAGTCGGAAAGGCACGTTGGAGCCCATGATAAGTTTGATGATGCAAATGATAAGTTCCGTAGTCAAACACACTCGCCATCTGAGCTTGACTTGGAATCTGAATTCAACGACCTCAAACCAGCTACCAATGAAGGTGAAAAGGGTGAATTTCAAGACGAATTTTTCGATGAGGACTTCGATAACTTGAAGTTGGCAGATGACGATAACCAGGATGAAGTGGATACTCATGACGTCTCGATTAATGATCACTTCACTGGCGCTGACGAATTCAGCGGTTTCGCTCATCAAAGTTCGGCTCCTGACTTTGCGACCCCTGTGGCAGGTGCTGCACATTCTGAAAATGATGAGTGGGAGCAATTGTTTGCTGGTTTTGGTAACGCACCCACGACGCTGGAGCTGCAAGCCCCTGGAGCTGTTGGAGGAAACAACTCCCATGAATTGGCAGTACAAGAATTGGTTGCCATGGGTTTCGAGAAACCAACCGTCGTTGAGGCTTTAGAACGGGAAAACTATGATGTGGAGGCCGCAACAAATTACTTGTTAGATCATGCTTGATTTTATGTACTTCAATTCCAATATATTGTTTATTATTTTTTTGTGTCTTTACTTTTGTTTTAAATATATTCCTCGCACCTTCTATAATTATTCACATTTTTCATTCGTGAGTCTTATTTCTAAAAAAGAAAAATCAGACCAAGTCGCCAAAATCCGGTCTTGGCTTGTTCAAATCGTCCAACAGGGCAGTTGGTCTTTCGGCTTGCGGAGTAACCCTGACGGCGTGTCTTGACACTGGAGCATCCCAGTCAATAATAGCAGAGTGAACCGTTCTTCTGTTATCCCAGATAACGACGGTGTTGGGCTCCCACTTAGCTCTCAACTGCAAATCGTGTGCTGACTCGATGTGCTTGTAAAGGAAGTTGAGGAGGTGTTCCGACTCCTCATCCTTTAGCTCGATAATTCTTTTCGTGAATGGTCTGTTCACATAAATGGCCTTTTCCTTGGTCACTGGGTGGATACGAATCAATGGGTGGATATGTTCGGCAGGCGTTCTTCTTTCGATACCACCTTGAGCCACCGAGTTTCTGGATTGCGTGTATGAGGAGTGCAACACGTGCAAGCCATCCAATCTCTTTTGGAACTCGGGGGACAATCTCTTGTACGCCTCAACGGTGTCAGCAAAAATGGTGTCTCCTCCAGCTTCTGGGCCTTCAAGAACAGCAAAGAACGTAGTTCCCGGAGGCTGCAGCTCATAAGACACGTCAGAGTGCCATCCGACATTGTTTGTCTTTTGTGCAAACGTTCTCGTGAATTCCTGTGGGTCCGAACGACGGTATGTGATGTGTAATTCCGGAAATCCTTTTGGTGCACCCGAAGTTGGGTGGATGTGAAGCTTGCCAAAATAACGACCATATTCTGTGATGAATTCCGGTCCTTTCTTCACCCAGTCTTGTTCGCGGAAAACAACAACACCCCTTTGGGCAACCAAAAGTGCCAACTCGTCCTTGCCAGCATTATTCAACTCAGAGATCTGTACTCCCGTAACTACACTGCCCAATTTGGGGGTGATTCTCTTTGAAACCTCGCCATTATTAGGAAAGAGATTAGGGAATGAAGGGTCTGCTCTCAATCCCGGGTCGTTGTGTTCAAAAAACTTCACCTTAGGGAACTTTTGTCTAGGGTCCCAAGAAGGAAGGTATTCTGGGTAGTGTGATTCCTTAGCACCTTCACGGTTCACAATAAAAACACCTTCCTCATCCACCTCATCAGTCTCGCTATGGAAATGAATGTCGGTGACGGTGTATCTATTTCTGTCAAATTTTTCAGTTAAGGAAGCCATGGTATGATTTTGATTAAAAAATTATTATTCAAAACCAAATTTTATTAGGGCATTTTCCATGGCTATTTAAGCCTACAAGATGTTGCAGCCACAGTCAATTTTCCCCCAAGATTTGCAATCGGTCACGTGGCGATCCACAGTGAGCATCAGAGATAAGCATAAGCGAAAAAATGCGATGTTGCCAATATTTTTGCGGGATTTATGCTCGAAACAGCCGGTGAGACTCTACATAACTGGTACAGACTCTACATAACAACAAGAGACTCTACATAGCAAAAAGGGACTCTACATAGCAGAGCAAGAAAAGTCACGAGGTCTGATGCCATTATGCTGAGAAATTGTATTACCACCGGGCGGTAAAACCGGAAATCGTGCGCGGGCGCCCATTTTATTGCTACTTTATGTGATGACAAATCTAATGACAATTCCCCGCTGTAGGATATGTTTATTTATTTTTTTTTAAAGCTTCAGTGGAGAATGGACCCCTATTTTTTAACATACTGCGTTTAACCTGAAACATGATCTTGCCATACGTTTTTACTTTGTATCATATTTATGTTTGTTTTCATGAAACTTGTTCGACTTTCGGATCTGCAGTAACTTGCTATGGAGGAAAATTACTTAGGCAACCCATGGCGAGATCAAAATAATCTTAACAAGTAACAAAAAAACAGCATAGCAACCCACGAAGACGAGATAAACATATCGGCCTAAGATTTGTTCAAGGTCTACGAATCCAGTAATTTCCCTAATGTTGTATTACTGAACTTCTTAGTTTTAACCAAACCTTTTTATTTTCCTATAATTTCTTTGACTTCTCCTAACCTTAACCTAACTGAAACTGAATCACTGATCCAATTTCTCAAATGCCTCCAAAACGTCACCGGCGTCAACCTCAACCTTGTTAAGGTCAGCCAAATCCTCAACGGGTCTCTCTGCCTGAGGGGTAATTCTAAACGCATGTCTAGAAACTGGAGTGTCCCAGTCGATAACAGCAGAGTGGACAACCCTTCTGTTGTCCCAAATGACAACGGTTTTAGGTTCCCAGTTTGCTCTCAATTGCAAATCATGTGAAAGCTCGATGTGCGAGTACAAGAAGTTTAATAAGTAGTCAGACTCTTCATCCTTTAATTCCACAATACGTCTAGCAAATGGCTTGTTCAAGAAGATGTTCTTTCTTCCAGTGACTGGATGAGTTCTAATCAATGGGTGCACGTTTGAAACAGGGGCTCTTCTCTCGATTCCACCCTGGGTTCTGGAGTTCAGAGCTTGCTCGTCAGAGGTGTGCAAAACGTTCAACCCTTGCAATCTCTTTTGGAACTCTGGCGACAACCTGTTGTACGCCTCTTCAGTATCGGCAAAAATGGTGTCACCGCCAGCATCTGGACCTTCGAGAACAGTGAAGAAAGTTGTTCCTGGAGGTTGAAGCTCGTACGAGACATCAGAGTGCCAAGAAATGGCGTTTGTTCTTTGCGAGAACACTCTTTCGAATTCACCGGGGTTAGCTCTTCTGAATGTAACATGCAATTCAGGGTGGTTCAAAGGTGCACCGGAGGTAGGGTGAATGTGAAGTCTACCGAAGTGGCTGCCGTATTCCACTGCAAATTGAGGGCCTTTTTCAGCAAAGTCTTGGTCTCTGAAGATAACAACACCTCTCTGGGCAACCAAAAGTGCCAATTCATCCTTTCCTGCATCGTTCAATTGGGAAAGTTGCACATTTCTGATTTCAGTTCCCATCTTCGGGGTGACTCTCTTAATTTGTTGGTCGCCATCTTTTGGGAAAAGGTTGGGGAAAGATGGGTCAGCTCTCAAACCAGGGTCCTCGTGCTTAAAGGCCTTCAAAGGACGATATTTTTCATTTGGGTCCCAGGTAGGCAAAAAGTCAGGGAATTTAGATTCCAGTCTATCCTTCTCGCTAACAGTAAGAATACCAGCAGAAGTAATCTGGTCGGTTTCTTTGTTAAAGTGGGTGTCGAAATCACCAGAGTGGGCAGATGTAATGTCGGCCATTTTTATGTGTAATATGTGATGAATGAATCAAAAAGAAAAAGAGTAAGCAAATCTATTGCTTAAAAAAAGAGTAAATGTGATGAGATGTTACTGAAAGAAAATATATGAAAAATTTTGGGAAATTCCAACTCATTTTATAGTCTGGCCCACATGGTCGCTGCAAGTGAGCCACACATTGCGTTAGCTGCGAAATCAGGTGTTGCAATCCACCCGTTGGCCTGCATGGTGGTGCATGTTGTTGTCAAGCGGAGAAGCCACACCTTTTTGAGTGTCTGCTCATGCATTCTAAACAGTCTGTTCCAATAAGATAAGCCCTTGCATGGGAATTCTTCTCCGAGTCGGATTCACTAGATTTATAGTGTTAAAAACCAACCGTCTATTTTAAAAATTATTTGATCTTTTTTGCTGTTTTGTGATTTACATTTAGAAAATTAATCATCATCTTCTGACAAGTGTGAAAGCGAGCAGGTGAGGCGTAATGCAGAGATCAAAAACACCCTCATTCTTCAAATAACACCTGAATTATTTGTTACTTGAGGATCACCTGACTCTACTTAAAGATCATTAATAATCATACGATTCCGCTGTATTTTTTCTTCTCTTGCATTCTATTTTATGTGGGAACCGATCTCTGGTTTGCATCTTTTGCTGCTCTGTATCTAGATTCCTTGTTATGCATCACGTGATATGGGGAAAACTTCGGGCGTTTGGGAAAAATGTGGCTCAAGAGCAAGGAAGAATCTGGTTATTTTTAGGCACATGTTTGAGTCATTTTCGTGGTTCTAGATTTTATCTGACAAATTCATGTCAGAAATGTATCTATCTTTTCAGTTCAGCCCTACCCAAAATAAAGAGAAAATGAAAATGAGTTGTACCTTAATCCACTTTAGGTCTATGGATGTATTGACGACGTTATTAGTTAATAATAATTAGCTTGTAATTTTTTGTTATCATCAGGTCTGCAACCAACCAAGCAGAACTTCTTAAAAGAAATTATCCAAACCATATTACATGTATACTTTATGCAAAGGTAATAAAAAAAAGTTAAAAATGAAAAAAATATCAACACTTCTCCAATCTTTGTTGATGATGTAATCCAGGACACCTTCATTAGTTAAACACTCGCATGAAGAAACAACAGAGCAAACAAGTACTACTCAAAACAAAGAAATCATTAACTACATGAAGATTAACAAAATTATTATATTAGTTTGAAAAATATATCCGTACCCAATAGTGCTAGACCGGCTAGCCCTAACCCAAAACTAGAAACAACTCACTTGATCTGACACAATGCGTTCAGACTGTCAAAAGAAGTCACTATGAACTCAGATTTAGCTCTGCTAATGGCCTTCTTCTTCTGGGGCTTTTCCACCTTCATTTTGATTGGAGGTAGACTGAATGATTTGATTTTGATCTCTTCAACGGGCGCTGTTTTGGGTGACGAGATTGGCGATGGGTATGCACTAGCACCCTTTTGAGGAGCAGGTATCACTTGAGGTTTCACGTTAAGAAGTGGACTGACAGGTTCTTCCTTGGCGACCACCTTCAAAGACAGACATTCGGCTTTTTTAGAGGAATCGTCTCCAGGCCAGCAACAGTCCAAAAAGTTGCGGATACATGCCTGGCATTTACCGCCTTCCCTTCCTTCGTCACACTTCTTCTTTCTTTTTCTGCAAGTCAAGCATCCAGACTTGGTTCTTCTTTTTGGGGCCACAGTCTCTTTGGTTTGCACGGGCCTAGTCTTAGGCGAGGATTTCTTGTGTCCTGATAAGTCCAAGACCTGTTGGTAACTTTTATAGTTCATCATGAATGTATATATTAGCTCTTCAAGAGTCTCTGGAGTAACACGATGTAGTTTGAAACAGATTTTTTCTTCTTTTTTTTCATCAAAATTTGTTTTGCTTATTAACTTAGCCATGCATTGCCTCTGCTATGAGTCTTCGTCTCCAAATGGCAACCCACACAGATAGCCGCGCCTTTAACGACAAGTGAGTGCGAGAAGTGGAGCAAAACCAACCTTTTTTCGGATTCTCATTCTGTTTCTGGTGCGCGGCAACCTCGTGAGCAGTGAAAATGGCATTGAACGCCGACAAGCGCGGCATGAGACATTGCCTTTTCGGGAAGGTAACTTCGAAAAACCGTAACCACAGCTCTCGCGACGCACCCTGGAATCGGTGGAAAACTTGACACTAGAGCAAACTGGGGAAGAGACGTGGGTGGGGCGTGCATGGAGTAGTCCACGCCAACGGGTGGCATGATGCGCTCGCTTGAAGAACGGAAGCTTAGTGGAGGCCAGTCACAAGTTGAGTAAAATTAGGGATGATAATATTTTTTTCGTAATTAAAGAAATTAAAACTTATTTAAAGATTACCAAATAAGACTTTTCTGAACTCAAAGTTGAGAAAAATACAGGTGTAATTTTTAAATCCTGTTTTAAGTTTGTGAATTCTGTCGGCTTTACAGATTTGTTTTTAATATTACAGTTCTCAAACCGACAATCACAAAAATCTGATAATTCTTGCAATTATTTTTAGCTCTGAAAATTCCCAAAATACTAATTTGATAAATTAAACTATCCTTAATACCCAATAAAACGGTTGTGAATAGTATGAATTTCGGAATTTCGTGGAATACACTGTTATTTTGAATGTTACAGTCTATTAGTTGCGTTCCAGATCATCGACGCATTTACATAAAATATTACAACTTTTCATACCCATTAAATTCCTCAAGATGTCTTTCATATGTCAATAGTGGAAAATCAAAAATCCATTTTAATCAATTTGAAAACTCCAAAGACTTCTGAACGAGACAAGTAAATCATGCCCACTTCATGGCTTAATGGCTAAAGAGCACCCACTACATACTCTCCAACAACTATCGATTAAACGATTTCTTGATTCCAAAAATATCAAATTCCCTTCTCTATTTACATGTAAAACCTTCTAACTTATATTCTGTGTCTGTTCTTCTTAGCCTCATGGAATGGAGACCACACACCTCTCACCGAGTCGTTCTCAGACTTAACCTTATGGTTGAACTTGAAGAGGTCATTTCCTCCTCTTTTGATGTATTCATTGAGCTTAGCCACAATTTCGGTGGGCTCCAAGTTTCTCACATCAACCTCGTTGGTCTTTCCTGTGCTGTAATGGAACGTCAACAGTGGATGTCCGTTTTTCTTTACAATTTCAAACATCGTGTCTTTGTTGTAGTTTGTGAATTTCTGGAAAGGCTTTCTGGAATCGATCAACAAGTCTCTGACTCCTTGGGACGAACCACCCCAGTTGCAGAACTGGACTGTGATCTTATGACAAGGCTTGACAAAGGCGCCAATACCATTTCTAGCCAGGGTTAATTTCTGTACTGCTTTGACGGGCATCTTGGCTTTAGTAAATGTGATTTTATAGTCCTTGGGTTGCCTTGACACTTGAAGTTTCGTTGCGTTTGGCCAGAGTAAAGTTTTTTTCGTGTCAATTTTTTTTTCGCGCTACTCTTTAAGTGCGTGAGAAATCCACCGTTGGTGCTGAGGTGTTGAGACACCACAGTTCGCCATAAACTGTAATTAAAACATTAAAGATGAAAAAAAAATATATAAAAAATATGAAGGAGTCTTTATCGAGGAAGATATTTATGGTTCATATACTTTTTATTCTTTTCCTTTCCATTTCTTTATTAATTATTATATCTATTAAGCGTAGGATTACTCATGCAAAATGGCATCCTCATTAATCGCTTCCTCAGCGAACTTCTCAGGGTCCACACCATGAGGCACCTTGAGGAACTTGTTTTTCCAGAAACCATCGCTACCCAAAACCTCTTTAACAACTAAGGTGTATCCGCCAATACGAGGCAAGATCTTAGACCAAAGAACCCAGTAAATGGCACCGACAGCGAAAATACCCCAGGTGACAACTGGGTGAATCCAGTATGGCAAGCTGTTGTAGACTCTTTGGCCATGCGAAGGTGGAATGTAGGGGGCAACAATTAAATACAAAGAACTGAGGGCAAAGAAAACAACAACTGGGAATGGAGCTCTGATAGGTGGTGCCCAGGTCTTCTCTCCCTTGTAGCTCTTCCATTTCAAATACAACAATCCAATAGCCACGAATGTGTTGACAACATTCAATGGATAGGAAATCAAGTTCAAAATGAAGTTGTAAGCATCACCTGGTGGTGGGGCAATGATGGTGATGACACAGACAACCCAGTGCTGGAACAAACCAACAAAGGGAGAGTTGAATGGCTTCGAGGTGGAGAAGAACCTAGAGAAAGGCAAACTTCCCTCACGTCCAAGCTGTTGAATGATTCTACCTTGCGAGAAGATAACAGACATGACGTTACCCAAAGTAGACAAGGCCACAAAAACAGAAGAGGCCGTCTCGGCCTTTTTGCCGAAAGCGTATCTAAAGAAAGAAGCAACAACAATTCTACCAGAAGAACGAATCTCATCAGCAGGGACAACAGCAAAGTAAGCAATGTTGACGAAAATGTAAAGAATGGTGATGACAAAAAGCGCAGAAGGAGCAGCAATCTTCAACACTCTGAGTGGGTTCTTGATTTCACCCAAGGCATAGTTGGCGTTGGAGTATCCAACATAAGACCAAATGATGTTGTACAAGGCGTTGACAACACCGAAACCAGTTGGGGAAGTACCGTGGAAAGCGTCGGTGAAATTGTGGGGATCGACAAAGTCCTTGTTTTTGATTCCGCCACCAAGAGCAACCCAACCGGTGACCGAAATGAAGATAATGATACCAACCTTGAAAACACCCAATGCATTGGCCAAAAACAAACCTGACTTGACATGCAAACCGTTCAACAAGAACGCGAAAGTGATCACACCAATACCAATAGCTCTGGAGTTCCATTGGGTGATTTCTTTTCCAGCGGCGTTCAACAAGTACTCACCAGTGACAATAGAGTTACCAGAAGCCCAACCCAAAAAGAAAATGTAGGAGGCGTACATGGCAGTCACAAAAAGCTTTGGCTTGGTGTAAATGTATTCCAAGTAGTTTTTCTCACCTCCGTTTCTTGGAATGGCAGATCCAAGTTCCATGTAGGTTAGAAGACCACTGAAAGCAATGATAGAACCAATGACCCAGAAAATCAACGAGGTTCCAACAGATCCCGAAAGATTAAGAATGGTACTTGCGGTAGAAAAAACACCGGCACCAATGATTCTGTTGGTGACAAGGAAAACGGCAGAAAAAATACCGATATCCTTTTTGTTCTGATCAATGTTGACCACAGCATTGGTCTCGAAGTCCTCGACATTAGAGATCGAGTTGGCGGAGTTCTCCGACTTCTTTTCATCCAGAGACATTGTAGTTATAATTTATGACTGGCAATGGATGTGAAAGATTAAAAGTGAAAGGACACTGTGTTGATATGCGACAATTGATTGGAATTAAATGGGGCTTTTTCGGAACAATAGGGATATTCCGCAATTATATAGTGGCCTGGACCGGCTGCAAACCACCAGGCGAGAAATCAATTGAGGCCCCGAAAAATGCGCGATGACTGCGATGCAGGTGTGTAATTTCCGCCCCCCTTGCTTGATGCACTCTATGAGAAAACCACAGTGGTGAAAGCCCCCCATTTCGCCTTTCGTCATGCCTTTGGGTGCAGGATACGGCGTTCTGAGCATATTTGAAAAGGCATTTTCTTATGTTGAACGATACTTTCTCGCAGTACACAGAACGATAAAGCGGGTCGACCAAACGTTTTTTTCTTTTTCTTTTTTCTTATGTGGTTATGGCCTATGACGCCATGTAATCTTTATCGGTAATTATATTAAATCAAAAGAGCCACAGTTGTGTTGATCTTGGGTTTATTACTTGCCTGTGGCGTATCAGCTGTAATCTGTGGAGTTACTTCCTTCTCTACATGAAATAGTTTCTTTTTTATCTTATGAATTTCTTTTTATTATTTTAATTAGGCAATTTTTTTTTTTCGTTGACTCAAAGCTCGTGTGATTGCACGTGACTCCACAGTTGGCAGGCGCGGCGACAGCACGCCACTGCCAAGAGATGCAGGACGACCTATCGGCGCTCCGGTACAGGCCCGGCTAATTAAAGCACTCAGAGTAGCTTCACCAAGGCCTCGTGCGCCTTCTTCAAACTGTCTTCAGTACCAACCAAATGGATGAAATGGTTGTACTTCTCGTTGGTACGAGGGACATTAATAAATGCACCACTAGATTGTCTGATCTTGTTAATCCTAGAACCTTGTGGGCCGACGATCTTGGGGAAATGGGCACCGGGGTTCTTTGAGTAGAACCAACCTGCAGTAGTTGCAAGCTTTGCTTTGCTCAATTGGCTCTCTATGATCTTGGCAGCCTTGGCAGTAGCCTCTGGCTCTCCAATCAATCTCCATGGGATGGAAGTTCCCTCGGTTTTAACCTCATCAATTTCCTTGGTGACAAAGTTTGTGGCGGAGTCATCAGTAGGCTCAGAACCTTCTGGGGGAGCTGGAATGGAAGCGTTTGACAAGGACGAGGCCTTTCTGTTCAAGTTACCGTGGGAAACCTCAACGTTATGTTCAAGTCTCAAAGTCTTGATGATAGCACCTCTGTCCGAAACCATGGCGTGGAATGCAACTGGAATGTCAATGCTTTCGTTCCAGTTGTCCTTGGTAAGCTCATCCAACTTGGCCTTCAATTTTTCAATCTTTTCTGGCAAACCAGTCAAGCTGATAGAAGTAGATGCAGAGTTTGGCTTTGGAATATCGATTTGAACACCAAACTCATCCTGCAAGGAGTGGCGAATAGTTCCACCAGGTCCAACAATAAGTCTGTGCTTCTCCTTGGCCAATTCGTAAGCATCGGTGATCGAAGCCTCCTTCTCAGCAACAATCTTCTTGATCTGCTCCACAATCTTGTTGACAATGGTCTTGTTACCCTCACAAACAATCTGGTCAGAACCAGAACCTTCGTTAGGAATAGTGAGCAAGCGAGAGTATTCTTGTCTGGACAACTCGTCACCACCGGCATTGCTAATGATCTCTCTCAAGACAGAACCACTTGGACCCACCAACTCACGGTGGTACTTAGGGTCCACAGTGATTGACTCAGTGACCGAGTTCTCAACGTGGTCAACAATCTCTTGAATCTTCTGCGTTGCTTCCTTCAAAGCAGACTTAGAACCGGTCAACTCGACCTCAACAAATCCGTTTTCCTCTTCTTGTTTCTTGTCTCTGTTGAACTTGTAGTCGACACCAGTGCCATCAGCAATGTCATTGATGGTGGCACCGCTCTTTCCGATAACTCTAGCAATAGCCTTAGATGGGATCTTGATAGAAGACTTGTGTCCGTTCTCCTTCTCGAAGTTGTACAACTGCTTCAACTCATCCTCGGCTCTACCCACGTTCTTGGAAGGACCTCTGATGGTCACCTCGTTCTCATTGTTAGGAGCATCGTCATACTTGCCACTAGACTCAGAGGGGAATCTAATCTTGACATTGTATCTGTCTTGCAATCTGTTGATGTAAGTGAAGTTAGGACCAATGATTCTTCTGTGGTACTGACTCTCGATTCTCAATCTGACCAATGTGTCATCAGCCAACTTGTGGGCCAACTTCTTGATGGCATTCTTGGCACCCTCGGCGTTTCTCTTGATACCGTGCAAAGTGATCTCGGTCTTGAGAGACTTGTCAGCATTCTCACTGTCCTTAGCGGCGTCTCCAGCAATGTCGATCTTGACGCCAAACTCGTCTCTGATGGAGTTCAAGTTGGATCCACCCTTACCAATGACTCTCGACAACACGAAGGTTGGGACTTCAAAAGTAGTGGTGTAACCGCCAGTAGCACTGTATTCCTTGGCCTCAGCAACAATCTCGAGGATGTCCTTTTGAACCTTGCTAACCTCCGACTTGAGACCCTTGATCAAAATCTCGTCCTTGGAGGATCCGGAAGCATTGGCGTGCAACTTGATGATCACAGACTCTGGCTCAGTAGATGCCAAAATGGCTCTCAAAGTAGTACCGTTAGGGCCAGAGATGTGGGTTTGCTCGGCAGATTGCACTTCCAACACAACAGTGGCCAATGTACTTTGCAAAGACTTCAATTCCTCGAGGGCCTTTTCACAGTCCGCCAAGACAGTAGAGGAGTTGTCCTCGAAATCATCGAAATCGTCATTCTGGTTTGAAGAAGAGTAGTCGAAGATGATGAGCTTATCATCGAAGATAACATACTTGGCGCCTTCGACGGGGTCAAGAGCGGCTGGGATCTTCGAGTGGAAGAAAGGGTCGATGTACGTGACTTCCAAAGTCTGGTCTGGAGTGACCTTGTTGACGGCGGAAACAACGGCTCTTCTGGCGTTTTTGGTGCTGTCAGCATCATCGGTCTTGACAATGATTTCGATTGGAATGGACTTTTCCTCAGAGCTCTTCAACACAGGAGAGTTGATCTTGACATTGTACTCAGCGGCAATAGAGTCGAAGGTACCGTATTTGGTGAACATTGCCGCGACAGCTCTGACGTGGGGAATGTTACCCTTGTGGGCCTTGGACATGTCCATGACCTCGACCTTGAATTGGGAGATGATCTGCTTGACCTTGGCCTGGGCCTTGGAGATGGCAGCCTTTTCACCAATGAACTTGACAGGCGAGTCGTCGTCCTTTGGCAACTCCACCAAAACGTTGTCCTCCTCCAAGATTTGGGAGACGGGAATGAAGGCGTGCTTGGTTTTTGGGATGGCCGCTGACTCAACCACAAGAGTAGAGAGCAATTGGGTGATGAGGAACTTGGCCTTGGCCTTGGCAAGAAGCGCCAAGTCTCTGTCGCCCAGGATAATGATGGACTTAGAGGACGAGGCGTAGAGTGGGAAGGTGAAATCAAGAGTTTCGTACTCCGACACAAGGCTTTCCAATGCCTTGGCAACAAATGGCTTGACAAAGTCATCAACCACAACCTTGACCTGAGAGTTCTTGAGGTACTCTTCGACAATGGCCAAGATTTGGGCCTTAGCATTCTTACATCCCTCGACATCTCCCTCAATGGTGACATTAACGGTTTTCTCGTACGCGTCCTCGTCATCATCTGCAGGAGATGGAGACGCAGGCTCGGAATCGTCAAGGTGGCTAATGTCAATCTTGACGTCGTTTTCCTGGATGATGGGCTTCAAGTTTCTTCCTTGAGCACCAATGACCTTGGATCTGAGCTTGGCAGGAATCTTGAACGCGTACACCATAGGCTTGGTGAAGTTGCGGATGATAAGTCTCTTGGCCTGCTTGGCTTGCTCAGGCTTTCCAGTGATCAAAAACGTTCTCTTTTTGGTGTGTTGCGAGGTTGTACACTCGATGCTGGCCGAGGTTTCAGTCTTGATCGAGTTGATGATTTTGATAAACTCTGGTCTAGCAACGTTCAATTGATCCTCTGCATCCAACGAAAAGGCCAATTGGATCGACGAAGACTTGAATTTGGAACCGGTACTGGCAGCAGGCTTAGCTGGAGCAGCCAAAGACGGAGAGCTGTACGAAACAGGCGACTTTCCGTTAGCCAGAGGGCCCCAAGAAGGAGAAGCAGAAGACCCAGCCAGAGAGCGGGCACCACCTCCCAAAACAGGAAAGGCAGACTCATCAGAGAGCGAGCGGGTTTCCTCAGAAGGAGCAGAAGACGACGATTTAGACGAAACTGGCTTTTCTTGAGTGTCGGCAGTGTAGGTGCCGTTGACACGTGCAGCAATAATTTCAGCAGGAGTGGCCATTTTGGACGTTAAGCAAGAAAAAAAAGTAAAAGCAGGGGGTGTTTCAAAGGGCAATGCTTTGGAGCTGAGGTTCAGTTTTTGTGTTTTTTCGGAGTCACTTGAATCAAGGAAAACGAAAGAAAAACGGCTCAGTGTTTTGAAGTTCAAAGCAGCGGTGGTTGTGGACGTAGTAAACGAGAAGGTTGGGTTGTTCACGTAACTTTATTCACAAAGGCTAGTAGTTTTTTATTTTTTTATTTTGAGGTTGCAATATAAAAAAAAATCACGGGCCCGGGGTTGATTGGTGGCTAATTTAAAAAGAAATAAGGACTCTGGAGTTGGTGAACTGGGTGCCCGTTAGTTTTGATTCTTTTTGACAGCTGGCCAAAACTGGACGAGGGTTCTCGAAATTGAAAAATGTAGATCGTCAACCCAATTCGGAATGTATACAGGTTTCCGCACGCCGCCTTAAGATTGTTTCCGCGCCAGAGGTGCAGGGCTGTGTATATAACCACTTGTTCGACTTGACTTTTTCACGCGACTCTATTCTGTGGCTCACCCTAATTTGAAATTATTTTATTTTATTCTAATAAACAAAAAAAAAAGACCAATGCCATTAAAATAAAAAAGCAATGGGAATAGAGAGAAACAAAAGACTTTATTACAAAGTCTCATGTAAAACCTCTTTCAAACGGTAATCCTCGTTGACCTCTTCAATATCCTCCCAGTTTCCAATGAAATCGTCTCCTCTAACTACGCCGGGCAATGTCTTACCTTGCGCATATCTTCTCCATAACTTCTTTGCTTCCTCATCGGTCCCCAAGTCTCTATGCTCGAATTTAATGCCATTGGCCTGCAAAATCGTTACTAAACGGTTAGTGCGCGTGATAATTTGCATACCTCCTGCTAACGATGTGTAGATATACACGGGGAGACTTTCTAAATGTTTGCGTAAATCGGCAGTTGAAACTTCAAATTCTTCTTCCTTTTCCACAGGCTTAGACGCAAGTTTCAATTCTTTTGGTGCGGTTCCAGAAATACTCTTGGTTACTGATGATTCGGCACCCACTGGCTTTTCTGTAGACTCAATTTTTTCATCACTTGAGCCGCCAAAGAGCCCCTTCACATTTTCTTTGATGGCATTTGTTGTAGGAGTATCGAGCTTCGATTCCATAGACTCCTTTACATTTTCCTTTACACCAGCAATACCTTCAATCACTTTTTCAGAGAGAGTTTTCTCCTCTGCAGTAACATCAGGCTTCTTGGCCCCAGCCTCTTTGGATTTTCCTTCCACTTGTGTTTCAATTTTTTTACCCCCAGTTTCAGCTTTAGTCACATGC
This sequence comes from Metschnikowia reukaufii, assembly GCA_003401635.1. Taxonomy (NCBI): domain Eukaryota; kingdom Fungi; phylum Ascomycota; class Pichiomycetes; order Serinales; family Metschnikowiaceae; genus Metschnikowia; species Metschnikowia reukaufii. The sequence goes on from CM010599.1 coordinate 3,273,659, forward strand.
TTATCACTGGCAGAAACATCGGGGGGGCCATCTTTCTTGGGTTCATCCGCTTTTGTTTCCTTCTTTTCTGTAGAAACACTCTTCACAGTTTTCTTTTCATCCTTTTCATCCTTTTCAGCTTTGCTGGTAGGACCTTCAGCTACCTTGCTTTTGACCAGAGTAACATCTATATCATCAGCAGAAACCAAAGGGGCACAATCAGCCTTTAATTGATCTTCTGTTTCAAGCTTTTTCTCCTCCGCCGAAACGTCATTCACTACAGCCTTAGGTTGACTATCCTCTTCCTTGGAGGATATTTCTAGCTTTTCAGGGACAGTTTTATCCGTAGGGGCGGATACAGGAGGTTTAATTTCCCCGGCATTCTTTGAATTTGCATCCTTTTTAGAATCAGGCACATCTTTGGCTGGTTGCTTCTTAATACTCGCATCCACCTTTGTCGAGTCAATGCTATCAGCGGTGACTGTAGGTACGGTTTCGGTCTTCAACTGCTTCTTAGCCTCAGTACTTTTTTCTTCGGCAGATACATCATTGACTAAGTTTTTTGACTTTGGGGCAGCCTTCTCGGTGGAGCCTTTCAAGACGGTTTGCATCATGTTGTCCAAATTTTCAACCTGGGAAAAGGGATCATCGGAAACCAAAGCTCCTTCTCTCTCCAACTCTTTGGTGTTGGAGTCAACCTTCTCATTCAAGGTTAAGGAACCAATGTCATGGACGGGCTTTCTACTCCTGGACCGCGAAATAGACCTCAAGTAGTTTGTAGAAGACTCTGAGCGCAAGGAGTACAAGTTAGAGCCCTTGAATACGTGGTCATGGCCGTCTGCATTGAAGTTGGTGTAATCGCCACTGGTGACCAACGAAGGATCTCTAGTAACCGATTCCACCTCGGGCAGATCCAGTTTTTTCGCCTCGGCAGCAGCAATCGAGTCACCCAAAGTAGGCTTCGATTGTCTAGATCTTCTATCTTCTGGTTCCTCATCATCCTCTTCAACTTTCATACCTGCAGGGAGTTCATACTTTGAAGGGGTTTCCTCATGGGTGTTCTTGTACGAGTCTCCGCGTGCCAAGTGAGGAGCTACGACGGATGTAGATCTAGATCTGGATCTCGACCGTTCACGGCTTTGGTCACGGAAGGCGACTCTGGATCTGGATCTAGAACTTGGTCTCTCATCACTCTGGAAGTACGGAGTGTGCAAAGAGTCGGTTTCTAAGACCTGCGCATTTTGCCCGGCATCAAACAACTTATTGGTGGCAATTCCAGAATTGGTACGCATATTGCTGGGGCGAACAGGCGGCGCAGAACTAGCAACCGCTGGATAGACATCGTTGGTCTTAGATCTGGACTCCGTATCGTCAGAAGTAGGCAACTTTGACAAGTCGTAGGATTTGACGGAGTCCAACAATTGAGAGTGATCCGAAATCTGATGGCCAATCTGGTACTCGGACAAGTTTGGCGTCGAGTAGTTTTCGAGATCATTCAATGGTTTGGTGGTCACACTAGCAGTAGAATCAACGGGTGATAAAACTGCAGCATCCTCCTCAACCACCAGCTTAGTGGCATTTTTCTTTAAACCAGAACCATGCAAAGGTTTATAAGCCTCTGCAGGTTTAGTCAAAGGCTTTTCGTTGGTTTTTTCGTCGGCCTTTTCCTTTGAGAACTTGGCATCTGAAAGCACGTTTCCCTTATCGTCCAAGAACCGGTCAAAATCCTCATCAGAACCCAAAAGAGCACCCTCGCTAATCAAATCATCCAAAGAGGCACTGATTGAAGAGTTCAAAATGGACTTTTTGCCCGGCTTAGTTTTGCCAACACCAGTATACTTTTCAGGGTGAATGTAGTTTTGGTGAGGTGAGTCATCTGCAGATTTCACCGATGCACCCACCAAAGAAGGATAGGGCGATTTCTCTGCTTTTTCCAATTGCTCCTCGAAATCCATTGGTAACTTTTTTTTTTTTTTGTTGCAAGACTTTTTCTGAGTTTGTTGCTAAAGTATTCCTCAGCCCTGTGTCAAGTTTATCGGGGCGTGTATTGGGTGTTGCGGGGCGATACAGGAATGATTGTCAGCGGTCACGTGCTGGTGGTTGAAATGGCGTTAAAAGACAGAAAAGTCTTGGAAATACAGAATTTTATTGAAATCTTTTTGATTCCTGTGTGAAATAGTTTAGAAGAGATATTTTTCATAAAAAGGGAACACTTCAATTTTACGTCATTGCTTACTTTGTTGGCCCACTTATCTGCCAACTTTCTCTCAGCAAAGACAGAATTCGCGTTGGGCGGAGATAAGAACTCTTGAAATGCGTGGAGTGGTGTGCAGAGAGAAGTTCCCAACAAAAAGCAGAAATCGAAGTAATTAAAGCTTTTCCTAAAGATTTCTCAGATATGAAAAAGCATGGAGAAATTTGATTAGGTGGTTGTTAAGGTAGGAATATTCTGGGTGTATGTTTTTTTTTTTTTTTTTTTTTTTTTTGTTTCATGGTATACCTTGAACATTTGCATACACCGAATGGGTCTCCCCAACTCTGATCCAGCAATGTTTCATGTAGCGAATCATCTTTAGGGGCAGAATTCCAGTCTAAGTCCTAAACGTTTGTGGGAATTAGAATCCATAAAAAAACACACACTTTTGAAAATAAATAAAAGGATATTTGATCCTGAGTATTCATCGCTTTAGGACCAAAAAGAACCATTGCTGCCTCAACCACCCAAAACTGTAGCCTTGATTGGTGGTTAAGCATAGCTGCAAGTTTAGTCATGACATTATTGCCATTATTTACTTTTATTTATCTTTTATTTATCTTTTATAAAATCATCTTTCTTTTATTTTATTGCTATTTTTTTTTTCAACTTTATCGCCGATTTCCGGGATTCCCGCAAGAATAAGGCAAAACAAAAAGTAAACAAAACAAGCGGTCCGAAGTCGCTTTCATAGCCCGCCCGCCACAATTTTCCAGAACTCCAGGCCCACCTTGCTCGGAAACCGCGACCCGACATGTGGGGCAACAAAACTTTAGTAACCACCCCCGTGGCCATGTTTGCTATGATTGCTGCAAACATAACCTCATTTTTTTTTTTTTTTTTTTGGTTTTTTCGATGGTAGAAAAAGAGTTGTTCTAGATCCATATTAAAAAACATTTTTAAAAACTAATTACCGATAATATCTATCTATTTCGCCACCTTTTTCTCCACCAGTTTATTCTGCTACACGGGAGTCCACCTACATTTTGCTCCGGTGCGCTTACCCCGAACCGGCGCGAAGAAAGGGCAGAAATAAATCAGCCAAAAAGAAAAAAAAAAAAAAAAAAAAAAAAAAAAAAGAAACAAATCTCGCTATCCTATTTCTTCCGCTCCCTCACTAATCATCTCTAGACGCACTCCCCACCGCTGTGCCACGCCACGCCCTCTGCTTTCTGCCCTTTTCTTTTTCCTGACTTATACAACAACGCTCCACTAACTGTCCATCTTATACCCACCACATTTCTTTAACCCACACCAGGTATTTCACTATCTTGACGTTATTATTATATTTTTTTTCTGTCTGAAGATTTTTGAGTCCGCCATAGAAGAAAAGAGCAGACCAAAAAAATAAATAAAGAGAACGGCTTACACACGCGCCCACATATAACCTCGACCGTTTTTCCTTTTTGTGGTTGAGTTCTTTTGCTTGAAACACGCACAAACTTATTTCTTTTTATCAACCAAAACCATGAGCTCCAAATCAGCAGCAGCCATTCTCCAGCGGCAGTTCAAGGATCTTACAGACCCAAAAAAGGGTATTCCGTACTTTCACATCGAGCTCGATAATGATAACATTTTCTACTGGAAGATTGGTATTATGGTGCTCAACAAGGAGTCGCTCTACTACGGCGGCTACTTCAAGGGCCGCATGCGGTTTCCCGCCGACTACCCATTTTCCCCACCGGGTTTCTGTTTCACACCTCCCATCTTCCACCCCAACGTTTATAAAGACGGCAGATTATGCATTTCCATTCTCCACGAGGGTGGCGACCCCATCTCTGGCTTGCCCGACTCGGAAACGTGGTCGCCCGCGCAGACTGCAGAGTCGGTTCTTATCTCGATCATTTCCCTTTTGGAGGATCCAAACTTAAACTCCCCTGCCAACATGGACGCGTGCTGGTTGTTTAGAAAGAACTTCGAGTCCTACAAGGAAAAGGTCTTGGAGGGCGTTGAGCGCTCGAAGAACGATATACCCAAGGGCTTCGTCATTCCAGAAACCGACGACAATGCATTTGGTGGGAACTCCGCCAACAAGGAGCTTGAACAAGAGCAATACGACGAGGAGTTTTGGTACGACAGTGAAGAGGAGAGTTTCGATGAAGAAAGCCTTATGGATGATATCAACGACGAGGAAGAGGATGACGTGGAAGAGGAGGGCGACAGCGAGGTCGAAATGGTGAAGTGAGTAAATAAACTCTACTTCTACTTTAATATACTTGCCCCAATTATCCGCTTACAAACCACTCTCTGTACAGAAAGTGCGTGGCATGGTCAGGCTCGAATCAGCATTGCCCCAATTGTTGACCGTGACAGTTCCTGGTATCTATGATTATATATATACATCGATTTAATGACGGGACTTTTTTTCCCCCTTCACCAAGTGTATATTCAACATTCACTAGTAATGAAAGTAAGCTATGGAAAACCTCCCTGATTCTACACTTCTAGCTGGAGCGATACCCGCTCAATCCAGCAGACAACACCTCTGTGAGCAGATCCAACCGGACCTTGGCCTGCGTGTCCGGGTACTTATTAGAGTAGAAAAGAACGGCGAAAAATGTGTCCTGGGGCTCGTTGTCACCAGAAGATGTCGTGGCAAACTTGCGCATGACTGCCTTCAAAGATGTGTCCACATCTAAGACTGCCCAATCATCTAAGATGGGATCTCCCGTTTTCTGCTGCTGCTTAAAAAGATTGGTGGCAATAAGCGAGTACATACGGAGATTGTCGGGAGATATGCTCTCGGGCCCAGTTTCCGTGGCTGGAGAGCCTACGGTGATAAGAGGTAGACCCTTAGCAGAAAGAAGCGAGGCAAAAAGTATTGCTCCTGAGTCGGCTTCAAAGGACTCTGATTGCTCCACAACCTGGCCAAGGAGTTTGGAGATTTCTCGTTGTTGTAGCATGTGTGATTATTGACAGAAAACGTGTTTTTTTTTTTGGTTGTGGTCACGGGTACGTTTTGTATGTGCGTGAGGAAAAACGAGCGCACTACGATAAGATCTGGTGCGGTGCCGGTACCAATATGATGTTTAAGGAAAAACTGTCAGCTTGGAATATTTTTGTAAGCTCTTTTTTTTCTCCTTAGTATTTATATTTTTAATATCATTGGTGTTCCAAATATTTCCTATTTGCGGTTTATCGGCCGAATTTCTTTCAAGGTTTTCTCTGCTCATTGATTGTGTTGTGGCCTGGAACCCTTTTTCCAGCCCAGCAATTTTGTTCGGAAATGGCTTCTATTATATAAGGGTAAAATATTCGGATATAACTGGTGTAATTTCGAATTTTGAGGGTGTGTTCAATAAACAGCACTAATTTAAAGGAGTGTGGCTATTCGGTGCTTAATTTCCACGGTTAGCACTTTCAAATTAAGACAACAGGAAATGTAATCTATAGTGATCGGTTTATATATAAGTATAAAAATATAATAAGAAAAGAAAAAAAAAACTTTAAATGGAAAGGTTTATCCTAAAATATGGATAATTAACTTTCTTTCGCTAACCGCCCTTAGAAAAGCAAGCATGACTCTATGGCCCAGTGGATACTATAATAGATTGTCTTTGGGTATACTGGAACACATGAAGAAAGGAAAGGAGGTAAAAAAAAAGTTTTAAGAAACGAAAGAAACTATCAATACTTTGCTGTCAGTTACTTGCCCCTCTTTCCACTCAAAACAGACCTTTTTGAACAAGCGGGTGCTAGATTTTTTGTCCACTTTTCGCAGCCAGGTGCAACGCGCAACCCTGACGTCTGACCGCTGGCTCTACACGCGTAATACAGGTTTAAATGCGCCAATGGATTTCACCTTTGGTAATAGCCACCGCTTGATATAATACCCATAAAGGTCCACCAAAACATGAGTTTAAATGTTTCCAAGATAAAAAAAAACCTCATAAATGAATAATAAAAAAAAAAGCTCTTTATTTACTAATACCCCCATGTTTTCCCATTCTGGTCTCGTGAACTAATGAACCTTTAAAGGCGCGCTTGCTTTTTTTTTTTTTTGCCTGGCGAATACCTGCGACGCGAATCTGCTCTTCCCATTCTGCTACCCGCGATCCGCCTATATGCACACCAAGCGTGCTTTTCCACCCGGCGCCTTTTTACCGTCTTATAGCCCGTCTGTCACCAACCTAAAAGTTACTGAAAACGCGTGTGATTTCCAACAAAACATCTAGAATCTGGCTCTTTTTTTTTGAAAAAAGGTCTCTTCAATCCTGCAATTATAGAATCTGTTTACTTGAGTCCAAAAATCCCAAATAATTACATAAGTGGACCCAGCATTTGGAAAGAGTAAACAACAACACGGGGACAACCACACGTTAGAGTTACTACACGAATAAAAACCCCACGAGAAAACACGATATAAATAGAAAGATATCGGGAGAAAAGAAGCCAAAAGCAAGATAGAAAAAAATGGATCAGAACGTCAGAAAAAGATCTAATTCAGGCACTCTCGCCAGAAGAGTGCCCCTTGCAGAAACTTGTGGAAATGTACCTCTGCCGGCACTTAAAAAACAAAAAACACGACCAGTGGTGGCAGTTCCCAGAAATTCGCTAAGAATCGGCCAAATGAAGGAAAACACAGAAACAAATGAAGATACGGCGGCTAAAGAACACCTAAGTGTTTCGGAGACAAGAGTATCCACGGCAACTTCCGTGAATACGGTCGCGTCTACCGCGGCTAAATCTGCTCGGCTTGTCGGGGACGAGTTGAAAAGCTGGCAGGCGTCGTGGCGGAAAATCATGCGTGAATCGGTGGTTTATTTTGACACCCAAGGCTGCGATTCCAATAATGCCACCCAGCAACAGGAACAAAAAAGGGCCCAGAGGGCATTGAAGCTGGTAGGATGTGAGATCGTGCCATTTTATGACCGTGACGTCACGATCATCGTCAGCAGACGGGGGTTTTCCGCATCGAAATTGTATCCGGTGAATGACATTTTCCATGATGCTGCAGCATTGAAGACCAAAGTCTGGGACTTTGAAAAAGTCTTCCGTTTCTTAAAGAATCTCGGGGTTTCCGAGTCAGCCGCGCAGGAACGCCCAGGAAACTTATCGCATCTTTTAAAGGAGGAAAAGATCTTTGGATCCACTGATAGAGACCCCAACGCCAAAAGAGATGACTTGTATTACCTTGAGAAAAACTTTCTCTACGTGTATGACCTCTCACAGGCCGTGCGCCCCATCATAATCCGGGAGTGGCTGAGCAACTCATTCCCCACCATTCACCTCACTCTCGACGGGAAATGTCCTTTCATCAATGATGTCGTGGATAACCTGGAAAGGAAAAAGCTACGCCGTTTACAGAAATTCGAGGCCTCTAAAGAATACCGAGAGCTTCTTAAAAAGGCATCGTATATGATCGCTTCAGTGAAGGGCAAGCATTTCTTATCGGGTTCCGGCTTTGTTGGAACAAGTACCAGCACCGATACCTGTGAGAAAGACGCCAACAGCACCAAGAGCGGCAGCTCGTCACATGCAAATGATACGGTTATTCAAGAGATTGATGGGTCGAATGAAGATGATATGCTTGGCGAGCTAAGCAAAGTTCCTTTCTTCAAACCACCTCTGATGTTATCGAGAAACTCCTCGACCATTCAGCCTTTCCAAAATAATGCTTCCAATTCCAAATTTTATGATGTCGCTGCCTCCGGGTTTAATGGCGCATCTAATGCCATGCAATTCTCCATGGACTCAACCCTCAACAGTGTGGCTGTTGCCCACCCAGGAAACGGTCTTGGTCCGGCGATCTCTCAAGTCCCGTCTAAAAACTTGAACAACCTTAAGAGGCGTATTTTTATGAAGCGTCAAATGGGCAAGATTGATGATCAGAAAAGACATGGGGAAACAAGACCTGGGTACTGTGAAAATTGCAGAGTTAAGTATGATCATTTTGAAGACCATATTGCTTCAAATAGACATCGCAACTTCGCATGTAACGACAAGAATTTCAAGGATATCGATGACTTGATTGCTACTCTTAATGAGAGCAAGTCGATGGGTTACATTTCCTCTAATGGGGATTACAGTTTCACCAGTTAAAATAATAATAGAAAAAAAAGGAAGCCTGATTTGGAGCATGAAGTTCTCGGGGTGCATGAGGAAACTGTGTTTCGCAATCCATTACCCTGGAAATCAATGCAAGAATATCACTCAGCATTTATAAGCATACTAGCATCTACATAGGGAAAAAAAAAAAAGGAAAAAACCAATTACAGTAGTAATAATAATTAAAAATAAGAAAATAAACACATCCCGTCGGTTTCTCAACAGCCGGTAGTTGCCGTGCGCGCATTAACATCTAGTCTTCTCACGAAATTTCACTCACCAAAAACCAAAAACCTTTAAAACCACCGACATAATTTTCCCGATGAACAATCTACGAAGTCTAGTATGCAAAAAATCAGTTGGTTGCTTTTTAAACCAACGCGTTTATCTACTGACATTTAAGGATCTCCCAAAAGTAGGGGGTTCCAGTGCTGGTGGGTCAGGAAATGGGTCAAATTCGAAAAAACCCAATAGATTTGCTGCTTTATACCTGAAAAAACCAGGAAACCCGGGTTCAACGGGCCAGAATCTGAATACAAATAGGAATAACAGTCCTTGGGAAACGGGGCAAAATAACCCCAGACCAAATGGTGGTCAGAGAAACAAGAACTCTCAAAATACCAACCCTACAGCCCAAGAAAATCAGTTCCAGGAATATAATCGGATCAGACAGAAGTTAAATGATACACATAAACAACAGCAACAACAGAAGTCTGTGTCAAGTGGCCAGAAAGGACTGACAAACAAATCGACCAAAGGTGCAGGCCGTAACAATAACCAACATAAGGCCCAGTCCAAGACCGAAAAAATCAAAATCACCATCCCCACTTTCGTTTCTGTTTCTAACTTGGCCACGATTATGAGCGTGCCTTTATCTCGTTTGTTGAAGAAATTGGAAGTTTTGGGGTTCGAGGGCATGACCCACAACTACATTTTGGATAAGGAAAACGCATCGCTTATTGCAGACGAATACGGGTTTGATGTCACCATGAGTGATGAAGCTGGCATGGACTTATTCCCTCCGCCAGAAAAGCCAGAGAAATTGAAGTCGAGGCCCCCAGTGGTTACTATCATGGGCCATGTTGACCATGGAAAAACCACCATTCTTGATTATTTACGGAAATCCGCCATCGTGCAAGGCGAATTCGGAGGAATCACCCAACACATTGGTGCTTTTTCTGTAACCACGCCAATCTCGAAGAAGAAAATCACGTTTTTGGATACCCCAGGCCATGCGGCGTTTTTGAGTATGAGAGAACGAGGTGCCATTGTTACCGATATTGTTATTTTGGTGGTGGCTGCCGATGATTCCGTGATGCCCCAAACGATCGAGGCAGTGAAACATGCCAAAAAGTCTGGCGTACCAATGATTGTGGCCATCAACAAGTGTGATAAGCCAGGAATTAAAGTCGATAAGGTATTGAGTGATCTTGCTAGATATGATGTTGATATCGAAGACTATGGTGGAGAAACACAAACGGTCCAGGTCAGTGGAAAAACAGGCTTGAATATGGATAAACTCGAGGAAGCAGTGATTACTCTCTCGGAGCTCAGTGATTTTCAGGCCGAATTTGACGGTGTTCCTGGAGTTGGCTGGGTTCTCGAATCTGAGGTGGTTAAAGGCTTGGGAAATGTAGCGACGGTTTTGGTAAGAAGAGGTACCGTGAAACCAGGATCTTTCTTGGTTGCAGGTAATACCTACTGTAAAATTAGAGGTATGAAGGATGAGTATGGCAAGACCGTGAAGAAAGCTGGTCCTTCGACCCCAGTCCAAATCTGGGGATGGAAGGAGCTTCCACACTCTGGACTGTTGATTCTCGAGGCCAAGTCGGAGCAGATTTGTAAGCGAGTGGTGCTGAACCGTGAGAGTCGTGAGAAACAAATCCAAGCAGCAAGAGATATCGAACTGATTAATGAAAAAAGACAACAGGAGGTGAAGGAGTTGGAAAGACAAGAGAAAATCAATGAACTCAAGTTAGCAGGTTTAGATGCCACTGAGCTTCTCGAAAGTGAGGATGACCAAGCAAAGGTGGTTAAGTATATGGTGAAGTCCGATGTATTTGGCTCAGCGGAGGCAATTAAAGAGAGTATTGATGGTCTTGGAAATGAGGAAGTCCGTGCCCAAGTTATTTCGCATGAGGCGGGTGTGCCTACAGAATCCGACTTGGATATGGCCGATGCATTGAATGCACAGATTCTTTGTTTCAATGTCAAGGTGCCCAAAGCGATCCAGTCAAAAGCAGATGCATTGGGAGTCACGATCCATGAGCAAAACGTGATCTACAGATTGATCGAGGAGGTTACTGCTGAGCTCACGTCGAAGTTGAAGCCACATATTGAAGTTAAGGTTCTCGCGGAGATTGAGGTCCGTAATGTCTTCAATATCACCGGCAAAAATAAGACAACCACCAAGGTTGCCGGTTGCAAAGTCAACAGTGGAATCTTCAAGAGGGCTTCAAAGGTACGTGTGGTTAGAAAGGGTGAGATTATTTATTCCGGAACTTTATCGTCTCTCAAGCATGTTAAGCAAGACATCAGTGAGGCAGCCAAGGGTTCCGAGTGTGGTCTTTCTTTCCATAACTGGGAAAAGTTTGAGGAAGGAGACAAGGTTGAAGCTTACGAGGAGACGGAGATCCCGCGGTTCTTGTAAGAGTATGATTAGAATTTGATCATCATGTAAAAATACTAGGCGTTAGATGAACGCCTTATTACTGTAAATAGATTAGCTCTAAATGGACTTTTGAGATATACTACAAGAGTGAGAGAAGGCCTGAATTTAGAGAATCACAAGAGAAATTCCGGGAAATAAAAAGAGATAATATCATAAAAAAAACTGAAGAAGAAAAAAAAAAAATTGAAAAGTTTCTATCCGGTTTCCCCGATCCAGTCGTCTATCCATACTTTATCCTTTCTTCCGTTGCTCGCGACATCCTCCATAAAGCAAATGCTCACGTTCATCGACTCATCGCATCGCATCTCACTATATAACACGTGCACACGATAAAATACCAAAAAAATGTCTAGTCACGACGAGTATTCTTCGGATGAAGAGGATTTGTTTGATGAAAAATCGGATGTGATCCTTGGGTTTACCGATATTCCATTTGAGGAGGATGACGAGGAACCAACAATCGAAGATACATTTATAGGTGGCCAACCGGTCTGGCTCCATCCAAATTCGAAGCCTCGGGCACAAGATTTACAATGTGGCAACTGTAAAGAAGAAATGGCGTTGCTTCTCCAGGCATTTGCACCATTTCCAGACCAGCCATATGACCGGGTAATTTATATTTTTGCGTGCAAAGATACCAGACGGTGTTCTGGAAAGAAGGGTTCGGTTAAGGCAATTAGAGGTATTTGCAAAGACCCCAGTAGAATTGCTGCAGTGGAACAGGAGCAAACCAGAGAGGCTCAGGAACTTTTGGAGGCGCAGTTGAAGCTCGAGGAAAAGAAAAAATTGCACATTGAATTGACCAAAGACTTATTTGATGCGTCTAAGCCCTCTACCACCACGAAAAATCCATTTGGTGGTAATCCTTTCGGAGGAAACCCCTTTGGAAACAGTTCAAACGAATCTTCTGAAAAGCCAGCGGCAAACCCCTTTGGTGGAAACCCCTTTGATAAACCAAAGGAAACCAAGAACGAGGCCACTAAAGAACAACAACTAGATTCAAAAAAGCCTACCTACGCTTCTGTATCGAGTGCTGCCAAACCAAAAGCGCCAGTAACTCCTGAGGAAACAATTGCAACTCTCCCCGAATTCCCTGGATACTTTGTTTATACTGAGCCTGAGAAGTTCAAGAAATTGACTGTGGAGCCAGAGTTGGAGAAGTATAAGGATCTCATTGAAAAGGCCGATCCCAACGAATCCAAAAGGGAAAGAAGTATGTCCAGTTCGTCGGGCACGTCTTCGGCCGCCTTAAACCCAGAAAATAGTAAGATTGCCCACATGTTGAATGATAAACATTTCGAAAACTTTTCCAGTACCGTGGGCCACAACCCCTCGCAAGTTCTCCGTTATAGTTTGGGGGGAAAGCCTTTATTATATAGCGGGAAAGACGAGGTTGCAAAAGCCTTCACTACTTCAACAATCCCTGATCCTGCCTACAACCCATCTTCAAGCCGTCAATTCGAGCTCCAGCTAATGCCAAAGGCGATCATTGATCTTGAGAAAAACGGCTATAATCTGGTGGCGGATATTTTGGCCGGAATGTCGTGGGGAACCATTACCGTGGCCACCGATACTCTGGACTTTATGCCTTCTTTGGATGAAAACCATGTTGGGTACGTGACTGAATACTGTGGCGTGCAATGGGAGGAGAGTGTATAAGGATACCGACTACTACAAGGCGGTATTTACTAGAATATATGTGAGCACACTATTTAAATTTAAATACAAGTATTGTTTTACTTTTTTTTTTTACCTTTTTTTTATCCACAATTGTCGGAACATATTGACAAGTAGACCTTCTCAGTTAAGCCTCGATGATTCCCAATCAATGCAACAAATAGCGCGAAGCCAATTTGCATTGGTTTAGAATCCACTGCAGGCACCAGGTCGTGCATTTTTTTTTTTAACATGTGAAGCTTTTTTTTTTTTTTTGCCTCTTGACAGTTCTAAAATTAGGGGCCATAATTCGCCACTTTACTAGAAAGGCACCCCGAGCATGACGTCAGAACACAGGTCTGGATCGGTTTGCAGCTTCTGTGCGCGACGTGCCTGTGAGCCCAGCTGGGCAAAAGTTTTGCCGTTTAATTCCAGATCATCCGGGTCTAGATCTCAGGTATGAAAAAGAAACAAATCTACAACCAGGTCTTTTTTTTATTTATTTTTCGGTAGTAATATTTCTGTTGCAGATATAATCATGGCATAGTCATTTTTTCTATTTTTCTAATTTATTATTCTTCTGTTTCTATAACCCATACATAGCTTTTAGGCACGCAGTTGCTCGCGTGGCTTTGCCCAGACAGCAAGGTTAAGGAATATGACGCAACATTTTCACTTCGTGCCTACATAGACGCGGGATCAAAGTGCATGCTTCACTGGGGTGGTGCCGAGCAATTCTACATATATGAAACCAGTTGGCCACAACCGTTTCTTTCGGAATTTAAGATATTCTTTAAAAGTTGTTCGATATTTTTTCATTCTTTTTTCTGTCTTCTGTTTTGATTTCTTCGTGTTAGATTTCCAAAAACATACATTCTACACGAAAACACCATCTTTCAGTTTAATCAAAACTCTATAAGATCAGGTTATCCGCATTCTTCCTAACTAGTTCCTAGCATTCCATCGCATCCCCCAAAAAAATAAAAAAAAATATGGTTGACAACAACTCGTCGTCTTCGGATGAAGATCTGAACTATCAATCCAAAATCAATGTGCCCTCAGTGAACTTGGCCAATCTTCGAAAAAAAGATAATAAGATCAACGCCAAGTCGAATCTTGCGAAATCGAATCTTGCCAAGGCAAAAAAGAAATTGACTCAGGGCCAGAAAACTGTACGTTTTCCCGAAAACTCTTATGGGAATACCTCATTGCATGATTCAGAGCCAAATTTCACTTCCGGACGCCCCGACAATGACTCTGATCTGGACTCTTCGGTGGAAATAGATACGCCAATTGAACCCCCTTCAAATCTCCCCAATTTCAGGTTCGAGTTACCCGTAAGAAATGAAAATGATGTTTCCGATGATGATTCCGACGAATACGATGCCCCGGAATTGGCCACGCCGGTTGCAGAATATAACGACGATTCCTCAGATGATGAAATCGAGGATGTGTCTCCAAGAGCAGAAATGGATATCACCGACATCAGACAACTGCGTTCATCGAATTCTTCAAAAGATAGCGCCTCTAAGAAAAATGCCCTTGACGGTATTTTTAGGCGCATATCTTTAGCTGAACTGGTGGGTGGCGCCGATACTCCCTCTAGATCAGACACTTTCTTAGGAAAAGTGATGAATTTTGCAAATGGTGGTTCTTTAAGTGGGGGAGGCTTGACGCCAGGGGCGCATGCCACAAATGAAGAGCCAATGGATGAAGAGAAGGAGGTGGGAATGGATGCCGACCGGTCGATTGAAATGAAAAATCTCGATTTTGCCGAACTTGGCGAGGAGGCCCAGAATTTGATTTTCGCCCATGCCCCAGATCTTCAACGTCAAAGAGAACGTGAAATGTCCGATAATTCCGATTACGATATCAGAACAGATTCCACTGCCTACTTGATGGAGAACGAAAAACCTGTTGGAAGGTCTAGTCGCGAACATACAGAAGGATCCAGTGACACGTTCTATCAGCCCAACCCGGATTTATTCCATATGGGAATTGAGGACGATTTACACGATCAAGATATCTTTGAAGATGATGGGTACGTGGCTCCTCCAAAACAAGTCCATGCTGGTGTCTTGTCTTCTTTATTGAAATTGTATCAGAACGGCGGAGCTAATAAGTCTGCATCTAGTCTTGGTACAAATTTTGGAGGAAACCTTGCTGATGAACAGCTCTTGCCTGAAGAAGGAACAAAGAACAGCCAAAGCCACGAGTTCTCGAATCTTAAGGGCAAAATGAGACTGGGACCTAAAAAGCTTGCCGGAAAGTTTTATGGTGGTAAAAATAAACATGCACACAAGACCGATGATTACAGTTCCGATGAAGATGGAAAGGAAACTTTGGACGGCGAAGCAGCCAAACTCCCCTCGTTTCAGAATGCCAAGCCAAAGGTCCCAAGAATTCCAAAGCCTGACCCCAGAAAAATTGGTAAGAAACTCAAGAGAAAGGATCAAAAGTTGCGTATCACGGTTCATATTGCTGATATCTTGCAGAGACAACGTTTTATCATCAGGATGTGTAAGGCTCTTATGTTGTTTGGTGCGCCTACCCACAGATTGGAAGAATATATGGTAATGACTAGTCGTGTGCTCGAAATTGACGGACAGTTTGTCTACTTCCCTGGTACTATGATTGTTGCCTTTGGTGACGCTGCAACAAGAACATCCGAAGTCCATTTGGTCAGATGTGCACAAGGTGTCAATTTGTCCAAGTTATCCGACACCCACAAGATTTATAAGGACGTCATCCACGACTTGGCCGGTGTAGAGGAGGCGGGAACTAAGCTTGAGGAACTTTTGAAGTGCAAAAACTTGTATTCTCCTTGGATCTGTGTTTTTCTTTTTGGTCTCGGTGCGGCATCTGTCTGCACTTGGGGTTTTGGTGGAGGTTGGTATGATGTTCCAATCACTTTTGGAATCGGAATGCTTGTGGGCTACTTGCAATTTTTCATGTCATCCAAATCGCATTTGTATTCCTCCATTTTCGAGGTTACCGCCTCGATTGTCGTGTCATTTGCTGCTCGTGGTATAGGTTCCATCCACAGTGGAAATTTGTTTTGCTTTAGTGCTATCGCCCAAGGCTCATTGGCTTTGATTCTTCCCGGATATATTATTCTTTGTGGTTCCCTTGAGCTCCAATCGAAAAATCTCGTTGCTGGCTCCGTGAGAATGTTCTATGCGATTATCTACTCGTTATTTTTGGGTTTTGGTATCACTTTAGGAGCTGCTTTGTATGGGTGGGTTGATCATAATGCCATAGGTGAGGCAACTTGCCGTGCTGGTCATGGAATTGATGATAAGTGGAGAATTTTGTTGGTTCCACTTTTCTCTGTTTGTTTGGGCTTGATCAATCAAGCAAGGTGGAACCAATTGCCTGTCATGACCCTCATCACTGCTGTGTCTTACATCGGCACATACTTCTCGGGAAAGCACTTCGCAAATGTGACTGAATTCACCGCTTGTATTGGTGCCTTCATTATCGGAATCTTGGGCAACATGTACTCTCGTATCGGTAGGGGAATGGCTGTCAGTGCCATGTTGCCGGCAATTTTTGTACAAGTGCCTTCCGGTATTGCTTCAAAGAGTACTTTATTGGCTGGTGTCAACACTGCAAACCAAATCACCAACTCGAGTAAAGATGTACAAGAGTCTACGGATGTGAGCTCTTTGAGTTTTGGTGCAACTATGGTTGAGGTTTCGATTGGAATTAGTGTTGGTTTATTCGCTGCAGCACTCGTGGTGTATCCATTTGGTAAAAAGAGATCCGGTCTCTTCACTCTATAGATTATTTGAACGTTTTAATTCAATGCCCATTTTTCATGAGTTCACAAGTAGCTTTTCGTTTTAGCAACAAAAAAAAAAAAAAAAAAAAAAAAAATCATATTAGAGGAAAGATAAATATCTATGTATAACTAAAACACACTATATTCCTGGCTAATTTACCGAGTTACTGACCTTACTCAAAATTGAGGGGGGGGGGGGGGGGGGGAGGAAATCGAGCTTTTCGAGCAATTTGAAGGTGTACTTAGGTAACCACTCCAACTATTTTAATCATGTTGTTTGTTTTACGTGATATACACCTTTTTGGCTTCAGAAGAGTCATTGTCACGTATAGAGCATATCGGTTTTAGTACTTTAATTTTTCTCTCCGTATTTTGTTGTACATATGGCTGAAAATTTGTAAACCCATATTTGCATAGCTTTGAATATATTCCTCAATATAGCCAAATTAAAAGTAGAAGGCTCAACGATCATTGGTACCCTGGCCGAGTGGTCTAAGGCGCCAGGGTAAGGTTACCTTACCATACTTTCCTGGTCTCTTCGGAGGCGCGAGTTCGAACCTCGCGGGTATCAATATTTGTTTTTTTTGATTTTTTCCGAATCTTTTTTCTTTTTTTTTCACATTAAGATCTAAAGATACACCGCGAACCCGGCACCCGATCTTGACCCCGCAAAAAGATTCCCAATCTTTCCCCACATGTACTACTTCCACATCCATATAGAATAATAAGGTGAATATGATGATAGCAAAAAAAAGTTCTCAATTTTCATTTTTGAATAGGCGGGTATTTGTGAGATACTTGTCAGTTGTTAATTTCAACAATAAGCAGATTACAGTGAACCTTGCAAAGAAATATGAGACCGGAGTTAAGGCCAAAAGGCCCGATGAAACCCACCACACAGAAAGTCGCAACGTTACATTTAGCACGGTTTTTCTTAGAGACGCATGTACATCATCGGAATCTGTAGATCCGTCAACTAGACAAAAATCATTCACCACTGCTTATGTGGCAAGAAATCTCGAAACTTGTGAAGAACCATCCGTGGTAACAAAAAATGGTGTTACTTATTTGGAGGTTCAATGGAAACATCATGATGGGAGTAAGCATATTTCTTCATATAGTGAAGATTTTTTGCAAGAATCAAGGGATTTATCAAGCAGAATGCAAGGGAAATTCTTCTCTGGGGAAAAGGTTTATTGGACAGGCAAAGATCTTATCAAGGATATGAAACTGCTTAATTTGGACTATCGGGCTTACTTAGAAGGGCAAGATACATTCACGAATGCTTTGAAAGCCTTGAACAAATACGGAATATGTTTTGTTAATAAGATGGAAAGCCCATTGCAAAACCCCAAAACCCAAACTCTCAGCGAGGCAAACTCTCTTCTATGGCCCGTGGCCAAATTAGCGAAAAACTTTGGCTATATTAAATCCACCTTTTACGGAACACTCTTTGATGTAAAGAACGATAAAAATGCCAAAAATATCGCCAACACAAACGTGTTTCTTCCTTTGCATATGGATTTGTGCTACTATGAGTCTCCGCCAGGGCTCCAACTTTTACATTTCATAAAAAACTCAACCCTAGGTGGCGAGAATGTGTTTGCAGATTCTTTTCTCGCTGCTTCACGGGTGAAAACCAACGATCCGGCTGCGTACGAAGCTTTGAAAAAGGTGCCCATTACCTTCCACTACAATAATAATAACGAATATTATTATTATCTCCGTCCTTTAATTGTTGAGGATCCATATCTCAAAGACTTCGAGACTGGTGAGCCATTGATCAAAGAAGTAAATTACTCCCCTCCATTCCAGGGCCCTTTCGAAATGAATATCACCTCAAGTGAAGATCCTGAACTCTTTGAAGATTTTTTAAGAGGAATGATTGCATTTGAAGATGCAATTAATGATCGAGCAAATCAATACGTCGTCAAGTCGCCCGAAGATAGTTGTGTGATCTTCGACAATAGAAGAATCCTTCATTCTAGATTGGAATTTTCTGATCGTAATGGTGGAGATCGCTGGTTAATGGGATGTTATGTGGACGGGGATAGTTACCGTTCGAAATTAAGAACACACTGGTCATGAGGTAAACTCTCAGTCTCAAAATTACGTGGAATCATCTAGATACTTTATGCTTTATATTAATACACTTTTTTTATGTTGGTCTTTTCTTGTCTTTCTAGTACCCATGACCTGGTCTCCCTGATCTCGTTTTGTCACTGACAAGAGATTTGAATGTTTGTTTGAAACCATTACAAAGTCTCATCATGTTAGGATAGGAGAAACCCTTCAACACGAAACCATTCACTTCTGTCTTCACGTGCCACGTCGTGATGGGCGTGTTCACGTTGACTTTGAATAACAACAAGAACCAGCCAGGGGCTTTATGGTCGAAACAAAACACATAGGCACTGTTTTTAGGGTTGGCCCTTGTGTATGATTCTAACCATTCATGAACCTCTGCCAATGCACCCTCACGGAACTTAGGATGGCGACTCATTTCAGTTACGTGTTTGGCAATAGCTTGCACGTGCTGGAAAATCAACTGATCCAAGTCGGCATACTTCTTGCGCTCAACGATGTACTCTCTACCGGTGTTGTGGGTAATTTCTTCCACGCTCAAATGCTGAAACAAGTTATTGGCAACTTTCCAAGTGATAGTGAGATAGTTGATGCCCCTCGAAGAAGGTCTAATGACACAGTCACCAACAGATTGAGGAGCCAAATACTCCTCTGCTTGTTTGTGGTTGAAATTGTGAAACAATGGATGTTGCACATTTCTAGTCTTTGCCATCTTAGCATACTCCTTTGCCCTTTCCTTTTCCTTGTCAGCATTTTCAGAAGCAAAGTCCCACTTGTTAGGATCCTTGAAGAACTTCGTGACCGACGATTTTTGAAGATCTTCAGGGAGCGTACTGAAAGTTGCAGTGAACTGCTCGTAATTCACATCCAAAACAACAACCTGGATAACCTGTCCTTGATCGAAGTTTGAATTGCGAACAATGTGGCCCTCCTCGACCGTTCCTGAGATGTTAGATGTAGTAGACACCCTCAAGAACTTGACGTGGCCATTGTCTTCACGGTAGTTCTTTCCAACTCTGTTAATGGTCACAGGGGTGATTGAGCCTCTCGTGAAACTTTCCAGTGTCTCACCGGTCAACATGCGGAATACTTCGGAATTCTCCAACAAGTGGAAAGATCTTCTGAGTTCCTCATAGTTATTGACAAGCTCCTCCTTTATACTTTGAAGAGTGGCGTACTTCTTCTTGCCAAAAGTAGATTCCAACTCTTTACCAAACGCAGTCAAATTCAAATCATCAACCTTACTGACACCTTCTTGCATCAACTGGTAAATAATTCCACCTTGTTCTTCAATGTGAGCCATGTCCTCTTCATCCAAGTCAAGAGCATCAGCGGCCATTTTGCGGGCCAAACTATAATCCTCCGGGTGGATTCTCGTAGCATCCAACAACTCAATCGATGAGTCTCTAACAGTAGTGCCCTCGTCGAAAGGTATGTTCAAGAAAGAAGAACAATTGAAAAAGATGTTAGCAGTAGAAAGCTCATTTTCAATAAGGTCGCTTCGCGTAACCAACGTTCCCAACTTGGCAGTAATATTTCTGAGCAAACCAGAAGCTTTTCTAGGACCAAGACCTGCAACATACTGCAATAATTGGGATGCATA
The DNA here is from genome assembly GCA_003401635.1 of Metschnikowia reukaufii. NCBI lineage: Eukaryota > Fungi > Ascomycota > Pichiomycetes > Serinales > Metschnikowiaceae > Metschnikowia > Metschnikowia reukaufii. The sequence goes on from CM010599.1 coordinate 3,293,739, forward strand.
TGGGTCACGAAGGGCTTCATTGATTTCCACGCCAACCATATTCACAATATCCACAAATACTGTTTCGTAAACGTCCTTCACCGCATCATTAGAGATGTATTTTTGGTGTTCGTAAAAGATAAGAGACAAAATATCATCGCCCAAAGACACATACTCCAATAGAGGGCTCTGAACGTAACGAGCCAAACCCACACAGTATTTAACAAGAGTTGGTTTGTCAGAAAGCTCAATCAAAGCTCTCTCTGAGTTTTGGTAAAGACGGGCTGTTTCATCCTGGCCCCAAATCACAGGGATCAATTGAGGGGCAGTTCCTTCAGGCAAGTCATCAATATTCGCATAAATTTTGTGGTTTGAAACGAAATTCTTGACAATCTCAAAGAGTCTCTTGGAGTTTGTGTTGATACCAGATACGACGATGACATCAGGTTTGTTGTTTCGAAGGTTGCGTTCGATAAAGACCTTCAACTGGCCGGCAAAATTCTCCTCACTTTCCCTGTCTCTTGAAGGGTTGCTGTCTGACTTGAAGAAGTCACTCACTTTACCTGTATCCCTGACAAAAGCACCAACAACAGCGCTGTCGAAGTCACCCTTTCCAAAAGACAAAGCCAAGACGTTTGGTTTTGTTCCCTTGTCGTAGCCGTAAGGTGTGAATGGGGCTTGATCAACCTTGGTCAAGAATCTTGCTCTGAGCTCAGCAGCAATCAACCGTTCACATTCACGACGCAAGTCTTCCTTTGTGTTGAGAGCCACCATGCTGGTAAGTCTCTTGAACGCAAGGTTCAAGGCGAATTCTCTTTCCTTGTTCCACAATTCTGCAATTTCGGAGGTACCGTCAGATTTCAAACAGTTAAAGATCGATTGAAACCAGTGGTCACTATCGTTGGTGTTGACATTAACCACAATCAAGCCCTTGGACTCGGCCTCCAACATACGCAAGAACATATCGGGAGAACCGACCAAGTCAGCCGGAGAACGGTTGATGGCATATTTGATATCGGCATATGCACTATGATTATCGATCAAGTTGCGGCCCTTTTCGGTGAGGGTGACACTGACCGACGCGAACTTCTTGTACACCTGTCTGATTTCGTGTCTAATTTTTGGGTTGTGGAAAATCTCCTCGGCATAAGTCTTTCTGACGGCATTCAAGCCGTTTTTGGGGTCCTTGAAGAGGATCTCATCGTCCTCGATAAGTCTTCCTAGCATATCCTCCGGAGATTCGAGTGGATCATCAGTGGCGTGGATTCTGTAGGGCACCTCGTAGTTTTTAGTCGACTGGTCCTGGACGTTTTCACCAAACTCCTTTGCGGTGATACCAAAGGCCTGAACGGCATCGTAAAGGACGTTTTCGCGAATTCTTTCGAAAATGGCATACTTGGAGTGTTTCTTGGTGGTCTTGTTTTCGTCATCTTGCCCCTCTTCAGCTGTGGCAGCAGCGGCAGCAGAAGATTCCTTGGCATCGTTGATTTTTCTCAAGTCAGCAGAGTAGGTGAAGTTGATGTAGTCCTGAAGATCTTGCACAGATACCATAGACTCTAGCGCAGCAACATCCTTCAAGAGATCATCATCGACGCTCAACTCAGCAAGGGTGTTTTCCGTGTTCAACTTTTTCTCGTAGAGAGAGTGGTATTCAATGTCGAGCTGGACGATTCTCCACAAGTCGTCTTCAAACAAGAGCTTGTGGACGTTGTTGCGCACAGTGCCCTCAGCCGAAACCACCTCCTCGGTGTAAATGAGAAAATCACGGCGGTGGGTCCAGATGAAGGGCACCTCCCAGTTGTTTTTGGAAATGAACTCGACAACCTTACCCACGGCGTCGGCAAATGGGGCCTTCAAGGACTCCTCTAAGGAGCCGCGTTTTTCTGTGAAAAGAATGGCACTAATCCAGGATTTTTCGCGTTGGAGCTCGGCGCCATCCAAATCCATGTAGTTCAAGGTGGCACGGTACTTCTGGAACCGCTCAGGGATGTCGATAATACGGATCATGTTGTCTTCTTCCGTAAGCATGCGGTCCTTCAACTCGGCATGTTCAAACACTTCATCCAAAGCGGTGGGCTCTTCATTATTGTTACCCTCGTCCTCGATCTCCTGTGCCTCCAATGCCCACTCGTATTCGGCACCATTGCCAAAAACTTCGAACAATTGCTGTAAACTCTCACGGTCCACGCTAGACAATTTGGAGGTGTCCAACTTGAGACCCTTCAGCTTTGCTTTCTCGCGGCGCTGTTGTGCCTTATGTGCACGTGCCTCCTCTTCATCGGAAAACTCGTCCTCCTCAATAAAGTCTTCAAACTCATCCAAGATATTACGCTCGTCGGCAGGTTCCTGGGCACCCTCAACCCCTTCCTCCTCGCCTACAACACCTTCGTCATCGTCGTCAGAGAAAAAATCATTGAGTCCGCCCTGTGCGGCACGTGACCCGCCAGCACTACGTTCATCGTCACTGCCATCAAGCTCACTGTCGTCTCCCGGCAGAGCCCGCTTAAGACGCTTGAATTTCGATCCTGAAGCAGGCCGTGGCGCTGCCCCTGTGTTCTCTCGCAAAAGCTCCAAGTCATCCTCATCCAACCCGTCGTCGGCGGCTACGTCATGTGTTCTTTCCCGCTCCTTTCTTTTCCTGTGCTTGCGTCTGCTGCTTTTCTTCGCCGAAACTTCGTCATCCTCGTCATCATCCACTATAAAGCCCTCACGGACCTTTTGGATCGCTTCTGCGTCGTTTTCTTCATCTTCGTCTTCCTCTGAAGAATCGTCCATCACGTCGTCACCGCCATCAGACAGGGCGTTTTCGTTTTCGTTCTCGGACACCGCGCCAGTGCGGATCTCGTCCTCCTCGAATTCTTTAGCCATGTTTTTTTTGGGGAGTCTTGGGTACTAAAAAAATTACCGAGGCTATAATGCAAGTATGTGCGGTGGTGCTAGCCCGGATTTCTATGTAATGGTGTGTGTTTTTTTTTTTTTGGTGTATAACAAGCCACCGGTGGTTTGGTTGACGGTTGGCGAAAAAATGCTAGCGTGCGCATTTTTCGTCTTGTAGTGGTGTACGGGTCTGTTTTTTGGGTGGAGCTGGGTGGAGAAAAAAAGGGAAACTGGCGAGTAAAGTGCGGTGCAGACTTCAGTCTTCTACTGGGGCCAATCTCTATTGGCAGGGGTCCACACCCCAGTGATGGAGGGTAAAGAAGGTATTTCCTTTTTTTTTTCTTTTTACTTTTGAAAGAAAACTGACCTTATTAATTTATCTAATTTATCTTCACAAATTTAATTAATAATCTTCACGAAAAGTTCAGTTTCCCACATCATTCTAATAGTTTACTCATGATGTGCGCTCAAACGTACTGTTAAGTCAAATCTAGAAACCACAAGATCCTGCTTCATGAGGATCAGATTCCTTAAGAAGTTGTGATAATCTAACACTATGCTCAGAATCTTAAAAAGAAAAAGAAAAAAAGTTATCCTAACTCTTCACGCAAAGATTATCGTCGTCACTGTTTCTATTGGGAAGTAGAATTTCGCAAGCTTATTTCTCTTGTTTCTCTTCTTCCCCCAAATCAAGAACCAACAAAATATTAGAAGTACTTTCTGCTTCGCCTTCATATTCTGGATAAATTTGGACTGTGATTTTGTGCTTAAGTGGCCTCCTGATTTAACAATTGCAAATATTCGAATCATTGATAATAATCTTCTGCTTCATTTATCGGTGATGATATCGTTCGCCCGAGGACATAGAGGCAGCCGTTCGCCATCCGATAATTGAAAATAAATCTTAAAGCTTTTCGAACTTTCTTCCTTGATAAATACCTGGAACTACCTTTTTCTAGAATCAATATCGAAGCTCCTTGCCTTCGTTTCGTTGAGAAAATTGCTTGACTTCCTTATTCAATCTAAAGCCTGCTTCATTAATTTTCTTCTTTTGGTATAATGAATAAATTTATACCTTTGTCATCGCAAATTCTTCTGAACTAGCTATAATATTCAATCAGATGTCATCTTAGTCCTGGCTTAAAGCACACACAAAATGGTGAACCAAAAGAAGATAACGGGTTTAATGCTTCACATAAGCGCAATATCTGAACGGCACACGCTGTAAGGATTGATATAATTTGAATCTTCTCGAAATATGAGGTATACTCAACAAAAACAAAGTACCTAAAGATTCATTAAATCTTAAAAATAATATTCGTAAAAAGAAGGACTTTTCACTTTTTCGTCCCTACCGCCACTCGCAATCAACATCAACACTAAGGGGCGACGGTAAAGCATACCAATTAATCATTCTAGTTTTCTTCTGTTTCATTTTTTTTTTCTCGTCATTATTATTATCATTTTTGTTGTATTTTCCTATACATCCTGTATATCCTTATCCTTCCCTATATTATTGTAAGTGTTGGGGTCCTGCCCTAGGCGTAGAAGCGCGTATAGTTTGTGCCATAATAATTGCCGTAATTGGCCTCAACCAGGCACCCTGGGGTCTCGACCTCAATGGCCATTTCCGTATCTGTTGCTGGTGGCAGCATCTCTACCCCGTGCCCTTGTTCCATATCGGTATATTCATAATAATCCCCACCATAAACATCCATATCGACGTCGGGGGAAAGCTTCGAAACCTTATCCCAATACGTGTATCTGCTTTCCCGAACAAGCTCCTCCCCATCCTTAATCTCACGGAGTTTTTCGCTATCAAGAGTTTTATCCTTTTTCGACTGCAACCGCTGTGCCTCAAGCACATTTTCTTCAAGAACAATCTGAAGCAAATCTCCATACGTAAATGCCACATTAGAGTCCCTGGTCAACGCCATGATTCGGGAAAAGCTTTGGAACGGCCGCATCCGCCTTACCCCGCCATTACGCTCGTTATACTTACGTACAAAAAAGTTGAAGAGCCGTTTTACCCAAACCTGGAAATGCCTCACCAACACTGCCAATGGATGGCAGTAATGTATTAACATTAGCCCCAGCAAAATATGGTCTTTGTATGCCTCAGCCATTTTCTCCAGAATTATGGAATCGAGATCGGCCGTGCGCCGTTTTTTCACCTGCGGCTCCTGCGAATCTACTAATGGATTCACCTGGTACCTCGGCTTTTGTTGACAAAATGCCTCTGGCTCATTATGGAGCGAGAGCTTCTCAAGCATCGATTCTAGTCGGACTCTCTTTGCCGGCCTCAAAAATACCTCTGTCTCGGCTTGAAGTTTATGTTTTCGTTTGTATTCAAAAGATCCAGACCCGCTCATTTTTTCTCTTTATTTTTCTTTATTTTTTTTAATTGTTTGTGGGGTTCGGGATATATTCAGCGTTAGCCGCCCATTTATGCCTCTCACCCACAGATCTTTCTGGAACTCGGCTCGTGCAGGTTCGGCACCCGCCAATACTACTACGGGGAATCTACGCAATTGCCCTTTTAAGGTGTGAAAGAGTTTTCCCGACTTTTGATTTTTTGATTTTTTTTGATCTTTACTTTTATTTTTATTTTCTTTTTTGCCCATCATCTCGTAAAGAAATGTCAGTTTCATATCTTGCGCATTCACTAACATCATAAATTTTCTCCTCCTCTGCTGACTTAGAGTCTGAGAGTTCGTATCACTGCGAAGGTGCATTCGCACAATCCCCGCGAGAAGAACTAATGGCGTTCCTCCATGTCACTAGAAGCCATATTTATACGACAAGATGAATGGATAGAAAAGCAAACTATACATAAATAAATAACAACCAAAACAAGCTCTGCTATTTTTCTTTTTCCACTTCAAGGGATGAGACATTACTGGCTATCTCCTTAGAATCCTCAGGAAGAAATTCGTTGCTGGTTTTCAGACCCGTCTTTCCTGAAAGAACCTCCGAACACAATTGATCATAGTATACTTTCAACGTTTTTAAGTCGTTGATAGTCATAGAGTCAAAGTCCGTAAAGCGGTACTTCGTTAGTTCCCCAAATGACGCACTAAAAACCGACCCCCCGTTGTAGTTGGAGTCCAGGGCATTGAACCGATTGGAAGAGATGCTTGTGTTTGATCTGTGGCTAGCGGATGTGTTCACGGTGGCATTTTCGGGTATATTGCAAAACCATTTCTCCATTGTTTGTAAGCTGGATGACCGGGCACCCAAAGATTCCCGTCCATTGAAAGCAGTATCCTCGAAAGGAGATTCTATGGAGTGTACTGAAGACAGAGATTGGTGAGCAGACTCTTGGGTATTTTCAGGATTGGCGATGTTGACGGACGACCCGGTGGCCGTATTCGCTGCTGAACTAATTTTTGTCATGAGTTCATTCATGCCGGAAGAAAACTTGCTGCTCAATGTGGCTCTTCTCAAAGATGTACCTTGGGCATTCCAAAGATTCTCAAGAGATCCGGACCTGGTTCGGTTCAGACTGGGAGACAATCTATCGAAGAGCGAATGCGACCTTTTAGCACGGTTTGATTCAGGAGTCCTCTCTAACCTGTCAACTGTTTCTTGGGTATTTTCATGTTCGGAATCAACAGGCTTGAGTTGCAAGTGAGAAACCAGACCTATCCTCTCAAAAATATTTCTCACGCGGTTGAGACCATATGCATCGTTCCCCTGGGATTGATTAAGCGAACTTTCAAAACCGGACACATTGGGGAATGTCTCTTTGTTGGGGAAGGTGTCCAATTTTTTTACCTCGGAGTTGGATCTTGACCTATTCACGGATTGGGACACTGCGCTAGAGATGGTGTTGAACAATGAGCTTGAACGCGATCTAGTTGTGTCATCAAGCTCTTCCTCAAGGAGCTTTTGAAGATCCTTGGAGTCTTTTGCTTCAGCAACCTCATCCTTCTTGTGGATAATCTCATGCAAAGAGAGTTTCATTAGTTCATTTTCGAGAACTTCTGGTGGGATAGAGACGCCTTGGGTAGCAATCCCAAGTATTGGTGTACTCAGTAGGAAATATAGGATTGCTTCGCAGTTTGTAAGACAGAACTGCAACTCCCCTGAATTTAAGTAATCACTCTGAATATGGTGGATCAACGCTTCATCGGTCGAGAATTCAGGTTCCATTTTGGTGCTCATTTTATTAGTTGAATTGCCATCCAAATTCAACAAGTTTTCGAGAGTCCTGCTCTGGTTGTTTTTTGGCAAACCAGACCTCTTGTCCGTGGGATTGTAAGCATACAATGAGCTGGTGAGTGTGAAGTGTGATGTGTTGATTTTTTGAAGGTCCAATGGCTTCCAAAAGTTTTTAACAAACATGAAATGAAGATAAATATCAAAAGCGCCATCCTCATCACCAAGTGGCGAGTGATTAACAATGACATATATGAGTGCAGGTAGCAAAACGTCGTTGTTTATCTTGGAGTAATCGTTTCCGTGAAAAGTTGCACAGAGCCGCATGATTGACTTCTGAATGCTGACAATATGATCTAGTTTTGATGCGGGTGTTTGGGCCTGGGAGAGCATGGTAAAGGCAGATTTTATTTCTGCTAGTTGGGGGCTATCCGGGGCTTCAAGAGAGAGAAATGCCTTTTCAAGTGCCACTGCCTCGGGGCCGTTCTCTGATTCAAGAAAACATTGTACAGGTAGATTCAACTGGCGAAGAATCTTAATCTTTTCTGTTAACAAGTTCTGGATTTCAATGTCGCGCAGGTCAAACCTAAATACTTTTTCATATAGCGAAGTAGTATCAGGGGGATTTGCTGAAGAATAAAGTTTGGAGTGTGCAAGTTCTATCGTTTTCAAAATCGTAAGAAGTTTATAAAACCCAAAAACGCGTAGCTGATATACTGCTTCTGGATCTGATCTTTTGGAGAGCTTAACTGATGATGAAGAGTAATTGGCTATGGCATTCAAATAGTCGAATGTTTTTGGTTCCAGTTTGAAGACGTGCGATTTTTGAAGAAGTTGTCTCTTATTTGTATTCAGTTGGGTATAGATATGGAACACTAGAGAATTCAAGTCTTCATAAAATGCGTCGAAAAGTTCTTTCAATTCTCCTAAAGTCAAAGGGTTCTGGTACCGCGGCTCCTTTAAATAATTAAGGAAAGCAGATACTAAACCATCAACTTTTGGGTGAAGATCTTTCTCTGTGAGCTGATTGACTTCGGCGACCAAATCTTGCAACAAAGTAGACAGGGGCATTTTTGTAATTTATTTCGAAAAACGGAGGTTCGGATGAAGCCAAAGTACGGCAGGGGTTTTGTGTTCCGGTCAATAAAATCCCAACCAGCGTTGTGCAAAATTTTTCTGCTTTCCTGGCTACTTCTTCTTTCAAAAATGAAAAAAAAAAAGTGGCAACTGCTGCGTTTGTGAATGCTGAGACGAATAAATGGGCACCGCCTTGCGTGGTGATAAGGTCGGTCAAGTCGGGAGGCTCAGCTGTATTTGGGTGATCTTAAAAAGGGAAGGAAAGATGTGCGTAATCCATAAAGAATACGAGAACCTGCTACTTGGGACACCGCTGTATTTGTGAGAGGAAAGAAAAAAAAAATAGAAAAAGAAATGATTTGGAAGCCAGAAATAAATCCGCACGTCTCCGGAGGATTCCACGAGAGTGGTATAACTCTCGCGTCTGGGCGTGCAGTCTGCAATAAGGGCGCTCTGGAGTGGGCCGCAGTAGATAAACTCGCTGCAGGGGGTCTCGGCAATAGAAACCCCATAAAAAAAAAAAAAAAAAAAAAAAAAAAAACTAATTAATTAAGAAATTACAACTTATTTTTTTTTCTAAACCAATCCTAAGAATATAAATTGATTGCTGTGGGTTTCGTCAACACAAAGAAACCTCGTAAGATTATTAAAATTATTAAAAAACGTGTAAACTTTGAAGCAGTGTTGTTAATCTCAAAATATCTCGAAATATCTCACTTTTTTGATTATTTCAAATAATTTTTTTTCAATATCTAGATATCAGATAATATCTAGATAAATCTAGATATTTGAGATAAAGTTAAATATCCTTTGAAATATCCGGTATACAATCCGGGAAACCCTTTGGTAGTAGTGTACTTCCATACACATTTTCAGCCCTAAAACACCAAATAAGCTCTCATTAAGTCACAAAAATTTTAGGGTATGACCCTTCTCTGTTAAACTCTAAATATCAATTATAAATTACATGAAAACTCATGCTTTAGTGGAATCTTCGCCCTTAGTAGAATCGCTCCCCAGATCGCTCTCTAGTTCAGAAACTTCTTTCAGCTTGGAATCAATACTTCCCAACTCGATCAACTCTAGGCTACGTCTTGAATGAAGAGTCTCTGCATCGCTAAACTCTGCATCGCTAGAATCTGATAAATAGTGTGTAGTATAATCTGCTTTGCTTATCTCCTGGGCTTTGGGTACGACTAGCACTAAGATTTTCCATCTCGCTCAATCCTATTGGATTCTGGAAGGCACTATTATCAGCATACTCTGATTCGCTTGTAGTCAGTTAGCGTTGCTCTATTCGGGTCTCGGGAGACTTTCTTTTCCTCCCATCATCCACATCTTGTAAGTTGACGATATCGGCAGACTGCAGCTCGCCCACACCACTCGCATCTTTATCGGAGTTGGTGTCAGAAGGTGTTCTGTGATCCTGAACTGTAATTTTGGTCTTGTTTGAATTTGGTGCCGAGTCAAAGTAGACACTTACCTCGTCTTGAATAATACCTCTTGCTTTCAAAACAGCCAACATTTTGATTGTGTGTGGCTGAAGTCTATTTCGATTGTCCGTGACAATGCTCTTCACTCGAGAGAATAGCGATTAAGAGGGCGAAGACATTGCCATCATGGACAAATAGTCTTTGGCCATTCGATCACTTCGTTTCAGAGACTCCTTTGCAAATTTTCGCGTTTGTTCCACCACATCCGATCTTGCCGGGGATAGTAGCGGTTCTCTTGAAGCCCCAAGTCCTCATGTTTTTTTTTAGCAATATCTCTAAATATCTGAAAATATATCAGATATCGCCCTAATATTTTAAATATTTTTCCGTGTATATTTATATACGAAATAATGCATTATCTAGATAATTATCTCATATTATCTCAAACTTTGAGATATTTTTTGCGCGCGAAAGTGAGATATAACAACACTGCTTTGAAGCACTAAGATTTTGATTTGGTACGTAGCAGCGACGCCATGCTCAGACTCGTCGCGGACTCCTCAAAACGTAAAAAAGCCTCAATTAATTCAATGTTTCACAGCATAGTATTACGGATTTTATCTGGTCCAATTTTTTTTTTTTATAAAAAAAAAAAAAAAAAAAAAGAAAAAGATTACATCGTTTTGTATCATGTGACACTGTATTTTGATCTTTGCAACCAAATTATTTGATTTATACTCTCTGTTTGTGCTGTTCTGTCGCGTCGGCCCGGGCCCCGGGTATATTCTTGAGCCTACTCGGTCCAATATTCTTGCATAGAGCCGTTTGCTAGGCATTGAATATTCGAGGATTGAAATTTTCCCGTCTTTTTTTTTATTTTACTATTACAAAGGATAATTAGCACTTATTTTTGTAAACGTAAATATTTGTATTTTTTTCCTTAGTTTCGGAGATCACTAAGCACCAAATTCTCGATATTATTTAGCTGGTTGAGAATTGGATAGATTCGGTTTCTCGCCGGCTAACTCCGGAAGAGCCGAATTCTTCAGTGATCTCAGTATCAATTTCTTCTGGGACGTCCTCTTGATTTTCCTCGGGAAGGATTTCTTCGTTCACAGCCTCTGAGAGTCTCTCGCGATGCTCTTGGTCTTTCAATATCCTCCGGGTTATAAAATAGTACCAAGGAGGTGTGAGGATATACCTGCAAATGTTAGGCAAATCTAGCCATTTCGGAAAGCCTGTCCTGAAACTGTTATGAGCCTTGAACCATTCTTCTTGGTTCGTAGTTGAAAGTTCTCCATAAACATGTTTTAAATAAAAGAAATGAATAAACCACCAGAAATGACCAATAGTAAATACTAGCAACGTTTGCCGAATAACAGTGGATTTCATGAATAAAATAACGGATCCTTTGACGTCTTTATTTACATTTTTCAAGAAATCCTTTAGCTGTTCTGAAAAAAGAAATTCAACAAACTGCATAAGAAAAGGCATGTACTTGGCCCTGATGCTTATACCCATCATGTCAAGATATTCTGCTGGAGTATTACGACAAACAATATAGAGCACGATTTTTTCGAGAGGAGGACCCAAGAGAAAAAAATCCCGTGTTATGTCGTACCAACGTGAGAATATAGCAATGGTGGCAATAATTGAAAATGCGATCTTGGCAAAAAAGTAAGCAAAGTCAAAGGTCTTTCTGCGTTCGAACTGTTCATTTAATTCCAACTTCAGCTCTTTATCGAATCCAATGATACATTTATGAGGCAAATATTCCATTTGGTAGATGTATTGCTCCTCCAAAGAATTGCTAGTCCTTGCGATAATGATAATGAACTGTATTAGCGCAAATTGTAAAGGCCCGAAATAGCAAAAGCTTGTTATTAGCCGCCAAGGCTCCACAAGCATTCTTGAAGGGAAAAATATGAGTTTTGATTGGCTCACCATGCCCATTGAGGTTCCAACAGACAATGCCACAATGGTGTATACCCATGTTTTGGTAACAGGGTGTAGAGAAACTGCTAGTGGGTTTAGTCTGTCCATTTTAATGTTCACTTATTTCGTAAAGCGATTGTGTATTTAATACGATAGGCGAGGCAATTCGGAGAAGTTTATCTTAACAATATACCTTTTTCTCCTTTTCTAGTCAGGTATCTCAAGGCTTGCTTTAAAGGGGGTGGATCCAGAAATTTAAGGTGATATAGGAATAAAAATTTCAGTGATTGGTTTAACCTCGTAAAATATAATTTCTTGATAGGCGGTTTGTGGGTGCAAATCGATTTTTTAGGGAAATAGTGTAACTGAGAGTTGGTTACAGCGTGGCAAGCTTGTTAACTATGGACAGAATTTCGCGGTGTCTGGACTTGGCGGGGCCATGCTGCGATAAAAGGCAAGGAAATTATTTGGAATCCAAAAAGGAATTTCAGCAGAAATAGGATAGCAGAAAAAGTGCCTTTAAGATACAGGACTCTGCTTTTATACCTTTTTTTAAAAAAAAAAAAATTTGATGGTTGGATAAAGCCAAAGATTTTCAACGAATGAAGTTTAGACACGCGCGACACGGGTATGGATCTTCTATCGATTTGCATAAATTCCCCAAAACAGTGCCGTGTTAACACACCTTCCCGGATTGAGGACACCGTCCTTACAGAATCGAATTGATGTTTATAAGGCTAAACACTGGAGAGGAGTCAGGAAAATCATCCTTTCTAGTTACATGGATTGTAGATAATTATTAATTTTCTTCATTTCTTCCCAGAAAAAAAAAAAATTCAGGCAATTTACTCCGACCAGAAAAACTACCCTTCTCACCTCCTTCAGCGTGCTAAAGATAGCGCCAGTCTCGCGTTGGAATCCAATACTATTGTTCCCTCCCCTTGTTGAAGGCGCGATCCTGTACTGATGTCGAGGAGTCGGTGGGGAGGTTTTGTCAAGGGTGAATCGTGAGAATGGTTACGGATGAATGAGAGTTTCTTTGCGGATGCTTACTAATAATTTTTATCCAGAATATAACCGGTTCAATTCGAATTCATCCAACTTTTTTTGTTTTTTTCCTAGCATTTTGCTTTTTTGCTCTATTTTGCTGGTGATAACCCGCGCGTCCGCCTAAAATGTCCGTTAACTTCGCACCGCAATTGAGCAAGTTTCCCGATATTGAACAAGTTATTTCCCTGGATCCTCTTTCAGTGGACGAAAATACCATTAATACGCCATTCTGTTACCTTCAGCTGCTCCCGAGTAACAATGACAAAATCAGAAGCAAACTTCTAGTTGGTTTCAACGAGAAGTTTTTCCATATCGATGACGATCAGATCATCGGTGAAATAGGTGCCATTATCGAAACGTTACATGGAGCCTCACTTCTCATTGATGACATTGAAGATGATTCCACTCTCCGCAGAGGAAATACATGTGCCCATATTAAATATGGAATCCCTGCCACCTTAAATTCTGGCAATTTGATGTATTTTGTTGCAATCCAGAAAGCATTTTCGTCGCTCTCCAGGTTCTATACAAAGAACAACCCCAACGACGAAGCCGGGTTAGCTGTGGTTAAAAATAAGTTACTGGATATTTTTATGGAGGAAATGGTGAACTTACATACTGGACAAGGCTATGATATTTACTGGAGAGATAATCTTGAAGATGTCATGCGAAAAGGACTACCTACAATCGAGGAATATTTGAAGGTGGTAATGCACAAGACAGGAGGATTGTTCCGTTTGGCTGTTCGTATTTTAAGCCTATTTTCTTGCAATGCTGGTGAGGGAGTACCTATGGAAAAGGATTTGATGAAACTCGCTAATCTTCTTGGAATTATATACCAGGTGAGAGATGACCATTTAAATTTGGTAAACGAGCGTTACGCAGAAATGAAGGGCTTCGCGGGAGAAGACTTAATTGAAGGGAAATTGTCTTTACCAATTCTCTACACGCTTCTTCACACTGATGTTAACTCAACGATATATCAGCTTTATACCGAATTGAAGACTCCTGGTGAACGGAGATCCAATATAGAGCGAATTCAGGAAGCACGGCAGTTTATAGTAGAATCTGGTGCCTTGGAATTTTCTTTCTCGCTTTTACAGGAGTACGTTAGGAAGGCAAAAGTGATTATTGAGTCGGTGGATGACGATTCGATGATACTCTCTGATATTTTGGATAAATTATCCCAGGTTAGTAAACCAACAAGTCTTCCAATGGATGTTTAAAGTCGATTGACATATGTGAAAGTTATACCAATTCATACTAATGGCACATTGCGAGAGTGCATTTCCGGAAACGTTTGGCCCAATTGTCTAAAGTAGTAATCAATATCGCCACTTAAAAAAGATCCATTTTGGTGGACCATCAATTTATCTGATTCGTATTCGAAATGAAATCGCTCTTTTTCCTTTTCTAGGTTTTTCGGAAGTATTTTCCACAGTAGCCCAAAGTCGATTTGGTCAGCATTTTGGCGTACAGCATTCACCATGTCGTTGTAATTTGTTTGCACAAGCAAGTTTTGTTCAAAGTTACTTGCACGTGACTGCAAGCTCCCGACTTTGGGAAAGGACTTTTCAAATTTCCTCGTTTCTGTAAAGCGATGGGGTAGTTCCAGCCCAGTAGAATCCTTTCCAGTGTTTACTTTATGGCCCATAAACGATGGTTTTTGGAGAAGAATTTTCCGTTTGAGTCGATCGATAGCTTTACACTTCGGAGCCCCGCCTGGCAAATCGCTGTTTTGTTTAACTGCCCTACCTCGTTTTTTATTTACGGATTGGCGTCTTTGTTTGGCAGGCCTGGCCCGTCGCGCAGGAATATCACCCACGTCTTCTAGCCTTTCGACTATGGTCTTGTATCTCACGATATCCTCAAGAATTTGCTTTTCTGGACGTAAACGTACTGGCATGATTATAAAAAAAATTGCAGATTGTAAAAAAATACTACTTGATTCAACCTGGGTCCTGATCCATGGTTCCTCAAGTCTCTTGTTACTGCGTGCAATGCTCATCGGCCGCACCGGATTCAGGCCAACAATCGCGACCCCGGATCTAGAAAAAAAAAAAAATTGCGCTTGACCGTACCAAATCGTAAGCAAGCTTCACCATGTTGTACTTAATTGGTCTTGGGCTTTCCCACGAAACTGATATTACTGTGAGGGGTCTTGAAACCGTCAAAAAATGCAAAAGAGTCTACCTCGAGGCATATACTTCCATTCTTATGGCTGCGGATGTCTCGAGCCTAGAAAAATTCTATGAAAAGGATGTCATTCTTGCCGATAGAGAACTTGTGGAAACGGGTGCTGACCAGATTTTGGAGGGAGCGGATAAGGATGATGTAGCATTTTTGGTTGTTGGTGACGTTTTTGGTGCTACCACCCACACGGATTTGGTGCTTAGAGCTAAGGAGTTGGGTATCGCCTATGAATCTATCCATAACGCCAGTGTCATGAATGCAGTAGGTGCATGCGGCTTGCAGTTGTACCAGTTCGGTCAGACTGTGTCTCTTGTTTTTTTCACTGACTCGTGGAAACCAGACTCTTTCTATGAAAAGGTGTTGGAAAACCGTAAGATAGGATTGCACACGTTGCTTCTCTTGGACATTAAGGTAAAGGAACAGAGCATCGAAAACATGGCTCGCGGGAGACTTATCTACGAGCCCCCAAGATATATGGATATTGCCACAGCTGCACAACAGCTCTTAGAGACCGAAGAGAAGAGAAAGGAGAATGCTTACACCCCTGACACTCCCTGCGTGGCAATTTCGCGTCTAGGATCTCCCACTCAAACATTCAAGGCGGGTTCTTTGAAAGAAATGGCCAACTACGATGCCGGTGAACCATTACACTCGTTGATCATGTTAGGAAGACAGGTACACGATTTAGAGTTGGACTACTTGTATCAATTCGTGGACGACAAGGAGACATTCAAAAAGTACGTTGCGGCTGACCAGGAGTGGTTCAAACCACCAGCATGGGTTCCACCAGAAGATGAGGACATGAGCGACTAGACTTTTCTTTCTTGCTAAAAATGCATATTAATACGAGCTTGTTATGTTGAAGATTAGTAAATTTGTTTTATCCTCGGCTTTATATATACTTCCCCTGCTTCGGTTCCTGCTTGAATATTTTAGTATAAATTTTGGGATACGCTACCAAATTGGAAGACCACAGGTGCAACAGAGGTAGACAGTTCCTCGGTTTCCACTTGATAGCAATATTCGACCCGCAACCTGCTGTGACATGAAGCCAGTCTGTTCTCTTCGTGGGTTAATTGGCAAATGAATATATCGTAATTAGCAGCATATAACCCTTCTGTCTTAATATATGTGGCTTCCTGAATTCCATATGGCTGAAAAGAAAGCAACCTGCCCGGCAAAGTATTCGCTCAGAACCACTTTCTTTCGTGTTTTGAAGCTGCCGCATTTGCATCACGGCGCACACCCGTATTGCGTAAAATGTGGAATATGACCATCTGACGTGATACCCCTTGAAACCAAATGCAAGAAAAAAAAAAGTCCCTCACAATCCCATGGGAGAAATTCTTTGAACCCGCGGAGATTCAATATCTTCGTGCCTGCTTCACTCTTGTCTTGCCGCTATACTCTCCGACCACTAAGAAAGCCCCAGCTCACGCTCGGGCATACCCCCTAGGAGAACTCTTGGTCTTCACTCCAACCTCCCTAAGAGAAGCAATTCTCTCTTGGAAACCGGACGAGGACCAGCCGCCGAAACCTATGGATTCACCTGACTTCTCGGAAAACCTTTCCCGGTCTGTCAGTAAACGCTTCTTGCTTGAGTCCACAGACCTCCGCACTTCCAAGACCATTACCACGCTCAACCCCTCTGCTGATTTCTCGCTGTTTTGGAAAAAGATTGCGGCAAAGATTGTTCACAAGGGTGAAAATCTTGCCTAAATTCACGCCTTCCACATCGGTCAGGATGTAAGGACCTTCAATCAAGGTCTGGGCTGCTTCCTTTGCAAGCTGCCTCTGTTAGCAAATACCCAATACCGCGTCACGTGCACTCCGTTACGTCTTTGTCTTACAGAGTTCACAGCTTTGGTAGAGTTGGTTCAGACTTATTTATAGATAAGTCCTACGTCCACCTATATGTATTTAATCTTGTTTCGCTTAAAAAATAAGCATCTCTAACTATTTGGGAGCGAGAATTTCCTCGCCTCCCCTACGCGATGCGCTCCGAGAATCGTGCGTTGCACGCTTCTCCCTTAGGACTTGCGCCCTCGAGCCTAAATACTAACAGCCTCTCCCGATCGAGCCATCGCCATGCCGCCAAAGGGCGGCTCACGTCTACCTAACGTGCCCCATCTCCAGCCAGATTTGGAACTACGTCGGTATCCCCGGTCGTCCAAATCCTCAATGGCTTGTGGGTACGTTACATTTACATGCCGCCAGAATTGATAAGTTTTTGTTCCTCGTGTCCCGGAGTCTCATCTCTCGACGACACCAGGCCTTGAACGCTCCGGGAATGACGCCCTCGACGGATATTTCCAACCTCGAAGACCTCACCCCAACTCAACTTAACAAAAACTTACAATTCTACATGACCTACTACAACCAAAAGTTTTAAACGGTGCTTTCCCAAGCCCCGTCCTCCGCTGCCATTTACTGCCTCGCCAACGAAGTTTACTGTTGAAATCCGTGCGCGAAAGTCGTATACAGGAACCAAGTCTGTTGAGTGCGAACATACTGATTAGCCCAGTGCCTAGGCTTATCAGGTGCACCACGTTCAGTCCAAGGAGACTGACGTTCATTGCCAAGAAAGAGAACTTGATCAATAAGATCATTCATTGAAGACAATGGAGTGTCCTCTTGGTCAACATCAGACCAAGTATCTCCATCATCTCCTGGAGTATCATCAGGAGGTAATACTCCAGCATCAGCTGAAGCTTCAGTATCAGGTGGAGCTTCAGCTTCAGTATCAGGTGGAGCTTCAGCTTCAGTATCAGGTGGAGCTTCAGCTTCAGTATCAGGTGGAGCTTCAGCTTCAGTATCAGGTGGAGCTTCAGCTTCAGTATCAGGTGGAGCTTCAGCTTCAGTATCAGGTGGAGCTTCAGCTTCAGTATCAGGTGGAGCTTCAGGATTGGTACCTTCAGTAGTAGAAGTACCAGGCTTACGCTTCTGAGGAATCAAAGGAGAAACAAGGCGATCAGCCTTAGTCGAGGATCTTGTTATAGGCATATTTGAAATAACTAGTTAAGGAAGCTTTAGATAACGTTTAATATAAGACCAGTATCTTAATAAGTTATCTAGTTGGGAATTGGGGTTTTTGGATAGAGTCTTAATTACATCTTAGGGGAAAAAAGTCCAGGTTAAATAGAAAGACTCAAGTGGGGTATTATCCAATTACAAGTGTCCTACCCCACTGGATGTGTTTCAGAGAGATAGATATAGAGTGCGACCATACACACTTGTGTATGAGTGCGCAATGTTTCTCTCAACAAAGTCTCCCGGGACCAAATTCCATTGCATCGTATAACGACTCTCGTATCGGTACTGGTACTGCCTTCGGATATCAGGTACAATCCTAGATCTCTACCCCAGGTTTGCACACAACGTGCCATCCTGATATGATAGTTTATTAACGTAATTACATACGTAGGATATGACCCCATACGCCTCACAAGCATTGGGATCTATCCCTAATAAATACAATTAAAAAAAAAAAAAATCCGTCTGCAGATAATTTGCATGTGGTGGAGATTGCTGTGGGGCTTATCAGCGCCGTACGATTCCCAGATTCGGAATCCTTTGATCACAATTGAAGGGCCACGATCAAAAGAACAATTTAAAGCATTATATTTCTAAAGGCCAAAAAAAAGACGACGTAAAAAGTTCTCGTAATCTAAACATTGAAATATTCAATTTCCCCGTAACCTCATGAAAGCAATTAGAGGATGAGTTGAGAACGGGATGTGTTACTTCAGTTCCGTTTTGGTAAAGCAAATATCCAAATGCACCTTGACCTACACTCAAAGGAATGTGTATGTTTCCTTTTAAGATATGCCGCTTTAACCCGAAAATAATGATGTCAATGAAGTGCATGCTTTTGTGCATTTCTTTTTGGTGAATTGTTGCCCGACATGCAGCAAGTGCAAAACTTTTTGAAATAGGGGTGAAGCATGCGATGCGGATTATGGTTTCACCAGCAATCAAATTGAGATATTTCGAACTCATGAGCCTTCCCAATCCGTTGAAAATGCGCAATAAAAAGTAGGACACTACTTCAGTGCAAGGTCTCTCATTGGTCTAGAACCGTAAACACAATTAAAACGTCTAACATAACAATAAAAGTAGAAATTCCTAAGCTTTACATGACTTAATAGCATTTTAGATTCAAAATACATTACTCCCGTTTTTTTCAAATGGGTTTTGAATTTTTGGAGGCATTTTTTAAAGTTCACAAATCTTTCCCCAGTGTGATAGTTTTTTTTGAGAAGCCTACACAAAGTGAGATATTCTAAAAAGTACAACATTTCTCTAAAACTATTATAGAACCAACAAATATACAGAAGAAGGATCCCGGAAGTAAAAAACAAGATTAAACATGTGTATTAATTTTGAATTAGTCTGTATTAACATTTTCTCCAAATTGGAATGCTAACTACAGCCTCAGTATTGGTTCCTGGCTCCTGGCCCCATTTTTTTTTGAGATGTACAGGTGTACGAAAAATTATTGCTGTGCATTCGCCGACTTCCCTAAATCAATTCGAAAACTGACATTTGTTTTTGCCTATTAATTTAGATTAAATATATAAAAATATTATCAGCTTGGTACCACTTAATAGTGCCCGGAGAAAAGAATAAATCAAATATTACAATAGGTGCGCTGGAAACCTTAGTGCGAGGTTTTTTTTTTTTTTTTTGACTCAGAATCTCCTTCAGGGGTGGCCGCGCACGTTGTCCTATACTCTTATGAGCCAAGCTTGAAATCGAAAAATGACCCCGGAGCGTGATGCCTATCATCAACTCGGAAAAACCCTAAATGAAAAGCACGCTGACCAACTAGCAGCACAGCTATCAGTATTCCAATCTGCTCTCATAAATTTTGCGGTTGAACACGGCGATGACATTCGTGAAAATGCAGAGTTCCGACATAAGTTCACGGAGATGTGCACACTGATCGGAGTGGACCCATTGGAACTCTTAATTCTAGCCGAGTCCAACTCGAAGAAAACAGAAGGTTTCTTTGTTGGTATTGGTGTGCGCATGGTAGAAATTTGTCAGGAAACCCGGAACATAAATGGCGGACTCATATCCTTCAAGGAGCTTCATTCGAGGCTACAGGAATCGGTGAGCGTTTCTCTTTCTGTTTCGGAAGTAGATGCACAAAGAGCCTTGGAGTCTATGGTCTCCTTAGGAAAAGGTTATGAGATAACAATGATTAATAATAAACAATGGATAAAGTTCTTGGGGCCGACCGGCTCTGAGTCAATCTCGAATGATCAGAAAAAAGTCTATGAGCTTTGCGAGTTTATGGGTGGGTTTGTGACCTGTCGCCTTCTACGGGATAATCTAGGATGGGACAAAGTACGATGTCGCAATATAATCGACGAAATGATAATGAATGGGTTTCTATGGGTGGATTCACAAGGCCCTGAGGGTATGAGCCAATATTGGGAACCTTCATGGATCTCACCATAGTTAAGAACTACTAAAATATGTTCGATAAGTTTATTAAACTATTGGTCTTTCTTGGCTTGCATGATATTCAAATCTTCCCATATGTTTTCGTTGACGTCCCACAACATCCAGTCGTACCAGCCGAAGAAGGCAGGAAAAACCGTCACCAAGTGCCACAACGAGTGTGCATCGATCAAATCGTAAAGAATGGGCGGAAAATCAAAAATCTCGAGTGACATACCAGCAATCACTATGCCACAAAGAATCAAAGGATACAAAGAATAAAGCTTGGCAGATTTTGCGAAAAAACTGCAGAAAAAGATCCGGTTTCGCTGTATGTAGTTCAAGTGATTTAAGTTTATCGTTTCACGTTCGCTCTTTTCACGTTCATAGAACTTGGTATACAATGAGAAACAGGCTAGGCCCCACATGATATTTTGAAAAACTCCCACTATAATATTAGCTCTCATGTTGTAAGTATACAGCCAGTCATTAATGAGCCTATAGAGGTGCCCAGAATATGCGGCAATGCAAAATAATGCCCATAACCACGCGTACAACATTCTAGAGGGTAGATACAATCGCAAATAACGATAGCCGATAGCATAAAATCCCGTGAGAACAGTTAGGCCCGCAAAGTAATAGTCAAGTCTCTCAGTTATAACAAAGTCCCGAATGTGGAAGATCGTGGAGCACGTCCAAGCGCACATAGTGACAAGCGCGACAAGTTTAATATTACGCAATGCCCGGTTCAAGATAATTTTTTCTCTTGGATTTGACCTCTTCAATCGATTGACTTTGAAATAGCCCATGAAATGAGGAACAAAGTTTGCGACAGAGAAAAGAGCTGAAAAAAATTCTTGCATACCGAAAATTCGAAGAAATGGCCATTTTCCATAGAACTGGTAAACCTCTTCGCCCTTGCTATTACGCTCTTTAGTGACAATCCGCTGGCATTGGTAATCACAATTTGACTTGCAGTCCCAAATTAGAAGCTTGAGATAGCGGGGAATCTCGGAATCAAATTCCCAACTTGGTTCATATCTTCGGAATTTGAAGTCTTTTTTCAGCAATGCTTCGCGATAATGTTCTTGCATTAAATAGTAGGGGTTTCTGTAGCAAGATATTTCGTGGCACTGGTATATACAGTCCTGGAAGTCTTGCAACCGATCTCCTGGCGACGAGAGCACAGATTGATAAAGACATAAAAATACCAACGCTCTAAATTTCGAATGGGTCGAAGGAAGCATTGCTCAGAGATGGAAGGAGTATTGCAGAGGTGGCGGGCGGATGTTGCTCGCACGTAACCTGCATACCACTTAATAGAAAGAAGAAGACAAGCCACTGGAGCAATAATTGTGGCTCCACGTGGGGGGGGCACTGCGGAAAAATGCCCCGACTTCAGACTTCAGACAAAATCGGGATTCTTAGTTACCTTTTTAGGGTAAGTGAAAAGTGCTCAACTGGTGTGCACTGAGTTTCACTTTCTTGGACTTGGATCCTGTTTCTTTTTTTTTTAAGTTTTCTTATTTATGCTTATTCAGAAAAAAAAACATTAAACTTGTATTCGTTGTACACTTAAGTCTGCTGAAGCTAGATACTACGCGTTTTGTCTTTAAAAACAAAAATGGTGGTCTCAAAGGCGAGGACCATTTTATTCTAGCTGTCGTCATACAAATTTGCGAGAGTCATTTGAAAGATACCTGGGGGCGGCGGATTAGCAAATAGTAGTAGCTAATTGAGACACAAATTTCATAAGCAGAAAATTATTCTAGTGAGCCAAGCTAAAAAAAACTCAAACACTGTGTCCCACCGGCCTTGCTATTCAACGCAGAAGTTTTCTCAAATAGGAAGTATAGTGTCATGTATACTGCATGAGACTCTTGGCTTGCCCAAAAAGTTTGGCAACCGGAGTTATACATTTGTGCGTGCATTTTGATCAAGGGTGCGCACAACTGCGGGATTTGTTTTTCTTCTGAGAATTTACCAGGTTTTAGGGAGGCACGTCTTGCACACACGACAAAAGCGGTTTCGAGCAGGTACTAACCCTGTCCCCCGTAAACTAGCTCCATGTGAAAAAATCCAGGTAAGCAGTCACACGAATACTAACACAAAAAAACTTGAGACACGCGATTCTAAAAGAGTTAGTACGATATTTAATTGAATGAAATCTAATCATATTCTCGAGGGGGGTTGCCTTTGACAACGCATGCCCATGTAAACCCCTATATGTGTCTTCCGTTTTTGGAGCTTCAGAAAGCTCCTGTGGGTTACGGGCAACATAATGCGTCCCGTTCACCAAGGGATCTTTTCCCGGCTTTTTTAAGGCGAGTTTTACTAAAAAGAGACAAAACCATAATACTCAGCACTTGCCGTTTGAGTTGTTTTTAATTTCTTTTGTTTTCTCCAGATCAAACAAATATATAAAAGATGTCCGTATCGAAAATTTCAAGAGTATTTCAAAGTATATGATTAGTTTCAATCAGTGATCTATTCCAACATGGCCTTGTTTGGTGTGATTTTACTCGACGAAACTTGCAGATAGCAGCTAAAGTACGCGCGCCAGTGAAACCAAGCTCACGCGCTATATACCACTGTGAGGATATTAGCTAGGATCGTAGGCATGTAGCCCGAACCAATCAGAGCCCTTGCTCGGAGGTTCTGTGAAGGACTGTGCACCACACTACATACCAGTGGACGATGTTTTCTGTGAGCAGAATCAGGAATCAAGCTATTTTAGGTCTGGTCAAATATACACTTATCCCCCGTCAGAAAGACTCCGGCCTTCTTAAAAACTACCTGTGAAATCTCCTTAATTTTTTTTTATTCAAGCTGAATTTAGATTGAAAAAAAAATACAGTAAATATAAATAAACAACAGGGTTTTTTTTTCTAACCACCCCCCTCCAAGTTTTCTCATTCGAGCCCGGAATGCTTGCAGGCTCCTCGCAATTCTCGGAAATTTCATTGCTGCCGAGACGGCATATTATCTGGCCGCAAACCATGCATTCAAGCGCCCACCTTACTTTCGACCAATGTTGACGCATCCTGAAAACATCATTGGCACTGCAGACGGCCCGAGAGAATTTAGATTGCTATAAGAGCGCGCTCATCTCCACCTCGCATTTTTTTCGATTGCTCTTTAGATCAAATCATGATAAAATTTGTGGCAGCCTTTGCCACCCTTTTAACCGTGACACTCGCTGCTCTAAGGGGGTGTGATCCAACAACAATTTTGAATCAAGGGTTTGAAGTGAATTTCTACAAATATCCGCTTTACGGTACCGAATTTAAAACCAATCCCAATTTTTACAACACCGGCTACAAACAATACGGTTTCTTAAAAACCGTCACTGGTGTACAAACAATTAACTACGGTACAACATCCCGAGGTGGCACAGTTGATTACCAACTCCTCTACGGATACAATGTGACTGTGTCTAATTTTACAATGAGTATCGGAGGATATTTTTTGGCCACTCAGACAGGAAAATATGCCTTCAACATGTACGCAGATGATGGTGGGTATTTGCAATTTGGTGCCGGTCAATCATGTTGTGGAGATGCACTTGATGATGTTACCGGTGATTCTTTCAAAGCTGAATGGCCTACTACAGCGAATACAGTTTTTGAGCTTCAGGCGGGCGTTTATTATCCAATGAAAATAATTTTTGTTAACTGGAATGGAGCAGGTGGCCTTCGTATTAGATACACCGAGCCAAACGGAAATGTCGTTACTGAAATGGGAAGCAAGATATACCAAGTCAGACAAGTCTGTACTCGTACAACTACCAAAACTTGGACAGGCTCGCAGACAACTACATCAACCTCATCCGATCCTTTTTTCGTTGGTATCGAGGTTGACGTGCCTACACCCACGCAGACGGTATCATCTTATTGGACAGGGAGTGGAACAACTTCAACGACCATAATTGGTCAACCTGGCCAAACCAATACCGTTTTAGTACAGCTTCCACCGGAATTTACTACAAATTATTGGACCAATACATTCACAAGTACGACTACTGTGACACCTGCAAATGGCGGGAAACCTACTGTTATTTTACAACTTCCAACCGTTACAACAACTTCGTTCTGGACACAGACATATACTAGCACTACTACCGTTACTCCTGAAAATGGAGGGCAACCAACTGTTGTTGTTCAGCTCCCACCAGTTTTTAGCACATCTTTCTGGACACAGCCATACACGAGTACTACAACTGTGACGCCTGAAAATGGAGGACAACCTACTGTTATTGTTGAATCTCCACAAGCCACCAGAACAGCTTACTGGACTCAATCGTACACAAGTACCACAACTACTACGCCGACGAATGGTGGCCAACCAACTGTTGTTGTCCAGGTGCCTAGCCCCTTTTTACAAGGATGTGATCCAACGACGATTTTAAGTAAAGGCTTCGAAGTTAAATTCTACAGGTACCCACTTTTGGGAACAGAATTCAAGACAAACCCCAACTTTTACAACGTGGGGTACCAGCAGTACGGGTTCTTACAGACTGTGTCGGGTGTTCAACAGATCAACTATGCCACAAGTTCAGTGGGGAGCAAAGTTGGCTACGGCACCATTTATGGATACGATCTCACGGTCTCTAATTTTAGTATGAGTATTGGTGGATATTTTTTGGCAAAACAGACGGGTAAATATGTTTTCAACATGTATGCTGATGATGGTGGTTACTTGCAGTTTGGAGCAGGAAAAACATGCTGTGGTGACGCTCTTGATGATGTCAGCGGAACCTCATTTAAGGCTGAGTGGCCACAGTCAGCCGCTGCTGTTTTCAACCTTCAAGCTGGTGTTTACTACCCAATGAAAATTGTTTTTGTGAATTGGAACAGTGATGGTGGACTTCGACTTAGTTATGTTGCTCCAAATGGAGATGTTGTGAGTGATTTGGGAAGCGAGATTTATCAAGTTCAACAAGTCTGTACTCGCACAACTACCCAAACTTGGACTGGGTCCCAAACCAAAACATCCACATCTACAAATGGTTTATTTGTCAGTGTTGAGGTTGATGTGCCTACACCAACTCAGACAATTACAACTTATTGGACAGGAGACATCACCACATCAACAACAATCATTGGCCAGTCTGGTCAATCCAACACTGTCATAGTGCAGCTTCCTCCTGCCACGTCGACTTCTTTTTGGACCGAGTCTTACACGAGTACTACGACTGTAACTCCATCCGACGGCGGTAAGCCAACTGTTGTTGTCGAAGTTCCTCCTGCCACGTCGACTTCTTTCTGGACCGAGTCTTACACGAGTACTACGACTGTAACTCCATCCGACGGCGGTAAGCCAACTGTTGTTGTCGAAGTTCCTCCTGCCACGTCGACTTCTTTCTGGACCGAGTCTTACACGAGTACTACGACTGTAACTCCATCCGACGGCGGTAAGCCAACTGTTGTTGTCGAAGTTCCTCCTGCCACGTCGACTTCTTTCTGGACCGAGTCTTACACGAGTACTACGACTGTGACTCCATCCAACGGCGGTAAGCCAACTGTTGTTGTCGAAGTTCCTCCTGCCACGTCGACTTCTTTTTGGACCGAGTCTTACACGAGTACTACGACTGTGACTCCATCCGACGGCGGTAAGCCAACTGTTGTTGTCGAAGTTCCTCCTGCCACGTCGACTTCTTTCTGGACCGAGTCTTACACGAGTACTACGACTGTAACTCCATCCAACGGCGGTAAGCCAACTGTTGTTGTCGAAGTTCCTCCTGCCACGTCGACTTCTTTCTGGACCGAGTCTTACACGAGTACTACGACTGTGACTCCATCCGACGGCGGTAAGCCAACTGTTGTTGTCGAAGTTCCTCCTGCCACGTCGACTTCTTTCTGGACCGAGTCTTACACGAGTACTACGACTGTGACTCCATCCGACGGCGGTAAGCCAACTGTTGTTGTCGAAGTTCCTCCTGCCACGTCGACTTCTTTCTGGACCGAGTCTTACACGAGTACTACGACTGTGACTCCATCCGACGGCGGTAAGCCAACTGTTGTTGTCGAAGTTCCTCCTGCCACGTCGACTTCTTTCTGGACCGAGTCTTACACGAGTACTACGACTGTAACTCCATCCGACGGCGGTAAGCCAACTGTTGTTGTCGAAGTTCCTCCTGCCACGTCGACTTCTTTCTGGACCGAGTCTTACACGAGTACTACGACTGTGACTCCATCCGACGGCGGTAAGCCAACTGTTGTTGTCGAAGTTCCTCCTGCCACGTCGACTTCTTTCTGGACCGAGTCTTACACGAGTACTACGACTGTAACTCCATCCGACGGCGGTAAGCCAACTGTTGTTGTCGAAGTTCCTCCTGCCACGTCGACTTCTTTCTGGACCGAGTCTTACACGAGTACTACGACTGTGACTCCATCCGACGGCGGTAAGCCAACTGTTGTTGTCGAAGTTCCTCCTGCCACGTCGACTTCTTTCTGGACCGAGTCTTACACGAGTACCACGACTGTGACTCCATCCGACGGCGGTAAGCCAACTGTTGTTGTCGAAGTTCCTCCTGCCACGTCGACTTCTTTCTGGACCGAGTCTTACACGAGTACTACGACTGTAACTCCATCCGACGGCGGTAAGCCAACTGTTGTTGTCGAAGTTCCTCCTGCCACGTCGACTTCTTTCTGGACCGAGTCTTACACGAGTACTACGACTGTGACTCCATCCGACGGCGGTAAGCCAACTGTTGTTGTCGAAGTTCCTCCTGCCACGTCGACTTCTTTCTGGACCGAGTCTTACACGAGTACTACGACTGTAACTCCATCCGACGGCGGTAAGCCAACTGTTGTTGTCGAAGTTCCTCCTGCCACGTCGACTTCTTTCTGGACCGAGTCTTACACGAGTACTACGACTGTGACTCCATCCGACGGCGGTAAGCCAACTGTTGTTGTCGAAGTTCCTCCTGCCACGTCGACTTCTTTCTGGACCGAGTCTTACACGAGTACTACGACTGTGACTCCATCCAACGGCGGTAAGCCAACTGTTGTTGTCGAAGTTCCGCATGCCACGTCGACTTCTTTTTGGACCGAGTCTTACACGAGTACTACGACTGTGACTCCATCCAACGGCGGTAAGCCAACTGTTGTTGTCGAAGTTCCTCCTGCCACGTCGACTTCTTTCTGGACCGAGTCTTACACGAGTACTACGACTGTGACTCCATCCGACGGCGGTAAGCCAACTGTTGTTGTCGAAGTTCCTCCTGCCACGTCGACTTCTTTCTGGACCGAGTCTTACACGAGTACTACGACTGTGACTCCATCCGACGGCGGTAAGCCAACTGTTGTTGTCGAAGTTCCTCCTGCCACGTCGACTTCTTTCTGGACCGAGTCTTACACGAGTACTACGACTGTAACTCCATCCGACGGCGGTAAGCCAACTGTTGTTGTCGAAGTTCCTCCTGCCACGTCGACTTCTTTCTGGACCGAGTCTTACACGAGTACTACGACTGTGACTCCATCCGACGGCGGTAAGCCAACTGTTGTTGTCGAAGTTCCTCCTGCCACGTCGACTTCTTTCTGGACCGAGTCTTACACGAGTACTACGACTGTAACTCCATCCGACGGCGGTAAGCCAACTGTTGTTGTCGAAGTTCCGCATGCCACGTCGACTTCTTTTTGGACCGAGTCTTACACGAGTACTACGACTGTGACTCCATCCAACGGCGGTAAGCCAACTGTTGTTGTCGAAGTTCCTCCTGCCACGTCGACTTCTTTCTGGACCGAGTCTTACACGAGTACTACGACTGTAACTCCATCCGACGGCGGTAAGCCAACTGTTGTTGTCGAAGTTCCTCCTGCCACGTCGACTTCTTTCTGGACCGAGTCTTACACGAGTACTACGACTGTAACTCCATCCGACGGCGGTAAGCCAACTGTTGTTGTCGAAGTTCCTCCTGCCACGTCGACTTCTTTCTGGACCGAGTCTTACACGAGTACTACGACTGTAACTCCATCCAACGGCGGTAAGCCAACTGTTGTTGTCGAAGTTCCTCGCGGAGCCACTTCCACTTCTACTTGGACTGGCTCGTACACAACTCTCACGACCGTGACGGGCACTGACGGCGTCGCAACTCCTGTTGTCGAGGTTCCAGCTACCCCAACTACCGTGACGAAATTGTGGACTGAATCTTACACCAGCACGTCGACCATTACTCCAACTGACGGCGGGGTTCCAACTGTTGTTGTTGACATTCCTGGCGGAGCCACTTCCACTTCTACTTGGACTGGCTCGTACACAACTCTCACGACCGTGACGGGCACTGACGGCGTCGCAACTCCTGTTGTCGAGGTCCCAGCGTCTCCTTTGACTGTTACCAAGTTGTGGACTGAATCTTACACCAGCACGTCGACCATTACTCCAACTGACGGCGGGGTTCCAACTGTTGTTGTTGACATTCCTGGCGGAGCCACTTCCACTTCTACTTGGACTGGCTCGTACACAACTCTCACGACCGTGACGGGCACTGACGGCGTCGCAACTCCTGTTGTCGAGGTCCCAGCTACCCCAACTACCGTGACGAAATTGTGGACTGAATCTTACACCAGCACGTCGACCATTACTCCAACTGACGGCGGGGTTCCAACTGTTGTTGTTGACATTCCTGGCGGAGCCACTTCCACTTCTACTTGGACTGGCTCGTACACAACTCTCACGACCGTGACGGGCACTGACGGCGTCGCAACTCCTGTTGTCGAGGTTCCAGCTACCCCAACTACCGTGACGAAATTGTGGACTGAATCTTACACCAGCACGTCGACCATTACTCCAACTGACGGCGGGGTTCCAACTGTTGTTGTTGACATTCCTGGCGGAGCCACTTCCACTTCTACTTGGACTGGCTCGTACACAACTCTCACGACCGTGACGGGCACTGACGGCGTCGCAACTCCTGTTGTCGAGGTCCCAGCGTCTCCTTTGACTGTTACCAAGTTGTGGACTGAATCTTACACCAGCACGTCGACCATCACTCCAACTGACGGCGGGGTTCCAACTGTTGTTGTTGACATTCCTGGCGGAGCCACTTCCACTTCTACTTGGACTGGCTCGTACACAACTCTCACGACCGTGACGGGCACTGACGGCGTCGCAACTCCTGTTGTCGAGGTCCCAGCGTCTCCTTTGACTGTTACCAAGTTGTGGACTGAATCTTACACCAGCACGTCGACCATTACTCCAACTGACGGCGGGGTTCCAACTGTTGTTGTTGACATTCCTGGCGGAGCCACTTCCACTTCCACTTGGACTGGCTCGTACACAACTCTCACGACCGTGACGGGCACTGACGGCGTCGCAACTCCTGTTGTCGAGGTTCCAGCGTCTCCTTTGACTGTTACCAAGTTGTGGACTGAATCTTACACCAGCACGTCGACCATTACTCCAACTGACGGCGGGGTTCCAACTGTTGTTGTTGACATTCCTGGCGGAGCCACTTCCACTTCTACTTGGACTGGCTCGTACACAACTCTCACGACCGTGACGGGCACTGACGGCGTCGCAACTCCTGTTGTCGAGGTTCCAGCTACCCCAACTACCGTGACGAAATTGTGGACTGAATCTTACACCAGCACGTCGACCATTACTCCAACTGACGGCGGGGTTCCAACTGTTGTTGTTGACATTCCTGGCGGAGCCACTTCCACTTCCACTTGGACTGGCTCGTACACAACTCTCACGACCGTGACGGGCACTGACGGCGTCGCAACTCCTGTTGTCGAGGTCCCAGCGTCTCCTTTGACTGTTACCAAGTTGTGGACTGAATCTTACACCAGCACGTCGACCATTACTCCAACTGACGGCGGGGTTCCAACTGTTGTTGTTGACATTCCTGGCGGAGCCACTTCCACTTCCACTTGGACTGGCTCGTACACAACTCTCACGACCGTGACGGGCACTGACGGCGTCGCAACTCCTGTTGTCGAGGTCCCAGCGTCTCCTTTGACTGTTACCAAGTTGTGGACTGAATCTTACACCAGCACGTCGACCATCACTCCAACTGACGGCGGGGTTCCAACTGTTGTTGTTGACATTCCTGGCGGAGCCACTTCCACTTCCACTTGGACTGGCTCGTACACAACTCTCACGACCGTGACGGGCACTGACGGCGTCGCAACTCCTGTTGTCGAGGTCCCAGCGTCTCCTTTGACTGTTACCAAGTTGTGGACTGAATCTTACACCAGCACGTCGACCATCACTCCAACTGACGGCGGGGTTCCAACTGTTGTTGTTGACATTCCTGGCGGAGCCACTTCCACTTCCACTTGGACTGGCTCGTACACAACTCTCACGACCGTGACGGGCACTGACAGCGTCGCAACTCCTGTTGTCGAGGTTCCAGCTACCCCAACTACCGTGACGAAATTGTGGACTGAATCTTACACCAGCACGTCGACCATTACTCCAACTGACGGCGGGGTTCCAACTGTTGTTGTTGACATTCCTGGCGGAGCCACTTCCACTTCTACTTGGACTGGCTCGTACACAACTCTCACGACCGTGACGGGCACTGACGGCGTCGCAACTCCTGTTGTCGAGGTTCCAGCTACCCCAACTACCGTGACGAAATTGTGGACTGAATCTTACACCAGCACGTCGACCATTACTCCAACTGACGGCGGGGTTCCAACTGTTGTTGTTGACATTCCTGGCGGAGCCACTTCCACTTCTACTTGGACTGGCTCGTACACAACTCTCACGACCGTGACGGGCACTGACGGCGTCGCAACTCCTGTTGTCGAGGTTCCAGCTACCCCAACTACCGTGACGAAATTGTGGACTGAATCTTACACCAGCACGTCGACCATTACTCCAACTGACGGCGGGGTTCCAACTGTTGTTGTTGACATTCCTGGCGGAGCCACTTCCACTTCTACTTGGACTGGCTCGTACACAACTCTCACGACCGTGACGGGCACTGACGGCGTCGCAACTCCTGTTGTCGAGGTCCCAGCGTCTCCTTTGACTGTTACCAAGTTGTGGACTGAATCTTACACCAGCACGTCGACCATCACTCCAACTGACGGCGGGGTTCCAACTGTTGTTGTTGACATTCCTGGCGGAGCCACTTCCACTTCTACTTGGACTGGCTCGTACACAACTCTCACGACCGTGACGGGCACTGACGGCGTCGCAACTCCTGTTGTCGAGGTCCCAGCGTCTCCTTTGACTGTTACCAAGTTGTGGACTGAATCTTACACCAGCACGTCGACCATTACTCCAACTGACGGCGGGGTTCCAACTGTTGTTGTTGACATTCCTGGCGGAGCCACTTCCACTTCTACTTGGACTGGCTCGTACACAACTCTCACGACCGTGACGGGCACTGACGGCGTCGCAACTCCTGTTGTCGAGGTCCCAGCGTCTCCTTTGACTGTTACCAAGTTGTGGACTGAATCTTACACCAGCACGTCGACCATTACTCCAACTGACGGCGGGGTTCCAACTGTTGTTGTTGACATTCCTGGCGGAGCCACTTCCACTTCCACTTGGACTGGCTCGTACACAACTCTCACGACCGTGACGGGCACGGACGGCGTCGCAACTCCTGTTGTCGAGGTCCCAGCGTCTCCTTTGACTGTTACCAAGTTGTGGACTGAATCTTACACCAGCACGTCGACCATTACTCCAACTGACGGCGGGGTTCCAACTGTTGTTGTTGACATTCCTGGCGGAGCCACTTCCACTTCCACTTGGACTGGCTCGTACACAACTCTCACGACCGTGACGGGCACGGACGGCGTCGCAACTCCTGTTGTCGAGGTCCCAGCGTCTCCTTTGACTGTTACCAAGTTGTGGACTGAATCTTACACCAGCACGTCGACCATTACTCCAACTGACGGCGGGGTTCCAACTGTTGTTGTTGACATTCCTGGCGGAGCCACTTCCACTTCTACTTGGACTGGCTCGTACACAACTCTCACGACCGTGACGGGCACTGACGGCGTCGCAACTCCTGTTGTCGAGGTCCCAGCGTCTCCTTTGACTGTTACCAAGTTGTGGACTGAATCTTACACCAGCACGTCGACCATTACTCCAACTGACGGCGGGGTTCCAACTGTTGTTGTTGACATTCCTGGCGGAGCCACTTCCACTTCTACTTGGACTGGCTCGTACACAACTCTCACGACCGTGACGGGCACTGACGGCGTCGCAACTCCTGTTGTCGAGGTTCCAGCTACCCCAACTACCGTGACGAAATTGTGGACTGAATCTTACACCAGCACGTCGACCATTACTCCAACTGACGGCGGGGTTCCAACTGTTGTTGTTGACATTCCTGGCGGAGCCACTTCCACTTCTACTTGGACTGGCTCGTACACAACTCTCACGACCGTGACGGGCACTGACGGCGTCGCAACTCCTGTTGTCGAGGTCCCAGCGTCTCCTTTGACTGTTACCAAGTTGTGGACTGAATCTTACACCAGCACGTC
This sequence comes from Metschnikowia reukaufii, assembly GCA_003401635.1. Taxonomy (NCBI): domain Eukaryota; kingdom Fungi; phylum Ascomycota; class Pichiomycetes; order Serinales; family Metschnikowiaceae; genus Metschnikowia; species Metschnikowia reukaufii. Next base: position 3,326,344 of record CM010599.1, read on the forward strand.
GACCATTACTCCAACTGACGGCGGGGTTCCAACTGTTGTTGTTGACATTCCTGGCGGAGCCACTTCCACTTCTACTTGGACTGGCTCGTACACAACTCTCACGACCGTGACGGGCACTGACGGCGTCGCAACTCCTGTTGTCGAGGTTCCAGCTACCCCAACTACCGTGACGAAATTGTGGACTGAATCTTACACCAGCACGTCGACCATTACTCCAACTGACGGCGGGGTTCCAACTGTTGTTGTTGACATTCCTGGCGGAGCCACTTCCACTTCTACTTGGACTGGCTCGTACACAACTCTCACGACCGTGACGGGCACTGACGGCGTCGCAACTCCTGTTGTCGAGGTCCCAGCGTCTCCTTTGACTGTTACCAAGTTGTGGACTGAATCTTACACCAGCACGTCGACCATCACTCCAACTGACGGCGGGGTTCCAACTGTTGTTGTTGACATTCCTGGCGGAGCCACTTCCACTTCTACTTGGACTGGCTCGTACACAACTCTCACGACCGTGACGGGCACTGACGGCGTCGCAACTCCTGTTGTCGAGGTCCCAGCGTCTCCTTTGACTGTTACCAAGTTGTGGACTGAATCTTACACCAGCACGTCGACCATTACTCCAACTGACGGCGGGGTTCCAACTGTTGTTGTTGACATTCCTGGCGGAGCCACTTCCACTTCTACTTGGACTGGCTTGTACACAACTCTCACGACCGTGACGGGCACTGACGGCGTCGCAACTCCTGTTGTCGAGGTTCCAGCGTCTCCATTGACTGTTACCAAGTTGTGGACTGAATCTTACACCAGCACGTCGACCATTACTCCAACTGACGGCGGGGTTCCAACTGTTGTTGTTGACATTCCTGGCGGAGCCACTTCCACTTCCACTTGGACTGGCTCGTACACAACTCTCACGACCGTGACGGGCACGGACGGCGTCGCAACTCCTGTTGTCGAGGTCCCAGCGTCTCCTTTGACTGTTACCAAGTTGTGGACTGAATCTTACACCAGCACGTCGACCATTACTCCAACTGACGGCGGGGTTCCAACTGTTGTTGTTGACATTCCTGGCGGAGCCACTTCCACTTCTACTTGGACTGGCTCGTACACAACTCTCACGACCGTGACGGGCACTGACGGCGTCGCAACTCCTGTTGTCGAGGTTCCAGCTACCCCAACTACCGTGACGAAATTGTGGACTGAATCTTACACCAGCACGTCGACCATTACTCCAACTGACGGCGGGGTTCCAACTGTTGTTGTTGACATTCCTGGCGGAGCCACTTCCACTTCTACTTGGACTGGCTCGTACACAACTCTCACGACCGTGACGGGCACTGACGGCGTCGCAACTCCTGTTGTCGAGGTCCAGCGTCTCCTTTGACTGTTACCAAGTTGTGGACTGAATCTTACACCAGCACGTCGACCATTACTCCAACTGACGGCGGGGTTCCAACTGTTGTTGTTGACATTCCTGGCGGAGCCACTTCCACTTCTACTTGGACTGGCTCGTACACAACTCTCACGACCGTGACGGGCACTGACGGCGTCGCAACTCCTGTTGTCGAGGTTCCAGCTACCCATACCGTGACGAAATTGTGGACTGAATCTTACACCAGCACGTCGACCATACTCCAACTGACGGCGGGGTTCCAACTGTTGTTGTTGACATTCCTGGCGGAGCCACTTCCACTTCCACTTGGACTGGCTCGTACACAACTCTCACGACCGTGACGGGCACTGACGGCGTCGCAACTCCTGTTGTCGAGGTCCCAGCGTCTCCTTTGACTGTTACCAAGTTGTGGACTGAATCTTACACCAGCACGTCGACCATTACTCCAACTGACGGCGGGGTTCCAACTGTTGTTGTTGACATTCCTGGCGGAGCCACTTCCACTTCCACTTGGACTGGCTCGTACACAACTCTCACGACCGTGACGGGCACTGACGGCGTCGCAACTCCTGTTGTCGAGGTCCAGCGTCCCCTTGACTGTACAAGTTGTGGACTGAATCTTACACCAGCACGTCGACCATCACTCCAACTGACGGCGGGGTTCCAACTGTTGTTGTTGACATTCCTGGCGGAGCCACTTCCACTTCCACTTGGACTGGCTCGTACACAACTCTCACGACCGTGACGGGCACTGACAGCGTCGCAACTCCTGTTGTCGAGGTTCCAGCTACCCCAACTACCGTGACGAAATTGTGGACTGAATCTTACACCAGCACGTCGACCATTACTCCAACTGACGGCGGGGTTCCAACTGTTGTTGTTGACATTCCTGGCGGAGCCACTTCCACTTCTACTTGGACTGGCTCGTACACAACTCTCACGACCGTGACGGGCACTGACGGCGTCGCAACTCCTGTTGTCGAGGTTCCAGCGTCCCTTGACCGTGACGAATTTGTGGACTGAATCTTACACCAGCACGTCGACCATTACTCCAACTGACGGCGGGGTTCCAACTGTTGTTGTTGACATTCCTGGCGGAGCCACTTCCACTTCTACTTGGACTGGCTCGTACACAACTCTCACGACCGTGACGGGCACTGACGGCGTCGCAACTCCTGTTGTCGAGGTCCCCAGCGTCTCCTTTGACTGTTACCAAGTTGTGGACTGAATCTTACACCAGCACGTCGACATTACTCCAACTGACGGCGGGTTCCAACTGTTGTTGTTGACATTCCTGGCGGAGCCACTTCCACTTCTACTTGGACTGGCTCGTACACAACTCCACGACCGTGACGGGCACTGACGGCGTCGCAACTCCTGTTGTCGAGGTCCCAGCGTCTCCTTTGACTGTTACCAAGTTGTGGACTGAATCTTACACCAGCACGTCGACCATTACTCCAACTGACGGCGGGTTCCAACTGTTGTTGTTGACATTCCTGGCGGAGCCACTTCCACTTCTACTTGGACTGGCTCGTACACAACTCTCACGACCGTGACGGGCACTGACGGCGTCGCAACTCCTGTTGTCGAGGTCCCAGCGTCTCCTTTGACTGTACCAAGTTGTGGACTGAATCTTACACCAGCACGTCGACCATTACTCCAACTGACGGCGGGGTTCCAACTGTTGTTGTTGACATTCCTGGCGGAGCCACTTCCACTCCACTTGGACTGGCTCGTACACAACTCTCACGACCGTGACGGGCACGGACGGCGTCGCAACTCCTGTTGTCGAGGTCCAGCGTCTCCTTTGACTGTTACCAAGTTGTGGACTGAATCTTACACCAGCACGTCGACCATTACTCCAACTGACGGCGGGGTTCAACTGTTGTTGTTGACATTCCTGGCGGAGCCACTTCCACTTCCACTTGGACTGGCTCGTACACAACTCTCACGACCGTGACGGGCACGGACGGCGTCGCAACTCCTGTTGTCGAGGTCCCAGCGTCCCTTTGACTGTTACCAAGTTGTGGACTGAATCTTACACGCACGTCGACCATTACTCCAACTGACGGGGGGTTCCAACTGTTGTTGTTGACATTCCTGGCGGAGCCACTTCCACTTCTACTTGGACTGGCTCGTACACAACTCTCACGACCGTGACGGGCACTGACGGCGTCGCAACTCCTGTTGTCGAGGTCCCAGCGTCTCCTTTGACTGTTACCAAGTTGTGGACTGAATCTTACACCAGCACGTCGACCATTACTCCAACTGACGGCGGGGTTCCAACTGTTGTTGTTGACATTCCTGGCGGAGCCACTTCCACTTCTACTTGGACTGGCTCGTACACAACTCTCACGACCGTGACGGGCACTGACGGCGTCGCAACTCCTGTTGTCGAGGTTCCAGCGTCCCCATACTGTGACGAAATTGTGGACTGAATCTTACACCAGCACGTCGACCATTACTCCAACTGACGGCGGGGTTCCAACTGTTGTTGTTGACATTCCTGGCGGAGCCACTTCCACTTCTACTTGGACTGGCTCGTACACAACTCTCACGACCGTGACGGGCACTGACGGCGTCGCAACTCCTGTTGTCGAGGTCCCAGCGTCTCCTTTGACTGTTACAAGTTGTGGACTGAATCTTACACCAGCACGTCGACCATTACTCCAACTGACGGCGGGGTTCCAACTGTTGTTGTTGACATTCCTGGCGGAGCCACTTCCACTTCTACTTGGACTGGCTCGTACACAACTCTCACGACCGTGACGGGCACTGACGGCGTCGCAACTCCTGTTGTCGAGGTTCCAGCTACCCAACTACCGTGACGAAATTTGTGGACTGAATCTTACACCAGCACGTCGACCATTACTCCAACTGACGGCGGGGTTCCAACTGTTGTTGTTGACATTCCTGGCGGAGCCACTTCCACTTCTACTTGGACTGGCTCGTACACAACTCTCACGACCGTGACGGGCACTGACGGCGTCGCAACTCCTGTTGTCGAGGTCCAGCGTCTCCTTTGACTGTTACCAGTTGTGGACTGAATCTTACACCAGCACGTCGACCATCACTCCAACTGACGGCGGGGTTCCAACTGTTGTTGTTGACATCCTGGCGGAGCCACTTCCACTTCTACTTGGACTGGCTCGTACACACTCTCACGACCGTGACGGGCACTGACGGCGTCGCAACTCCTGTTGTCGAGGTCCCAGCGTCTCCTTTGACTGTTACCAAGTTGTGGACTGAATCTTTACACCAGCACGTCGACCATTACTCCAACTGACGGCGGGGTTCCAACTGTTGTTGTTGACATCCTGGCGGAGCCACTTCCACTTCTACTTGGACTGGCTTGTACACAACTCTCACGACCGTGACGGGCACTGACGGCGTCGCAACTCCTGTTGTCGAGTTCCAGCGTCTCCTTTGACTGTTACCAAGTTGTGGACTGAATCTTACACCAGCACGTCGACCATTACTCCAACTGACGGCGGGGTTCCAACTGTTGTTGTTGACATTCCTGGCGGAGCCACTTCCACTTCCACTTGGCTGGCTCGTACACAACTCTCACGACCGTGACGGGCACTGACGGCGTCGCAACTCCTGTTGTCGAGGTCCCAGCGTCTCCTTTGACTGTTACCAAGTTGTGGACTGAATCTTACACCAGCACGTCGACCATTACTCCAACTGACGGCGGGGTTCCAACTGTTGTTGTTGACATTCCTGGCGGAGCCACTTCCACTTCTACTTGGACTGGCTCGTACACAACTCTCACGACCGTGACGGGCACTGACGGCGTCGCAACTCCTGTTGTCGAGGTTCCAGCGTCTCCTTACTGTTACGAAATTGTGGACTGAATCTTACACCAGCACGTCGACCATTACTCCAACTGACGGCGGGGTTCCAACTGTTGTTGTTGACATTCCTGGCGGAGCCACTTCCACTTCTACTTGGACTGGCTCGTACACAACTCTCACGACCGTGACGGGCACTGACGGCGTCGCAACTCCTGTTGTCGAGGTCCCAGCGTCTCCTTGACTGTTACCAAGTTGTGGACTGAATCTTACACCAGCACGTCGACCATCACTCCAACTGACGGCGGGGTTCCAACTGTTGTTGTTGACATTCCTGGCGGAGCCACTTCCACTTCTACTTGGACTGGCTCGTACACAACTCTCACGACCGTGACGGGCACTGACGGCGTCGCAACTCCTGTTGTCGAGGTCCAGCTCTCACTATGACGAAATTGTGGACTGAATCTTACACCAGCACGTCGACCATTACTCCAACTGACGGCGGGGTTCCAACTGTTGTTGTTGACATTCCTGGCGGAGCCACTTCCACTTCTACTTGGACTGGCTCGTACACAACTCTCACGACCGTGACGGGCACTGACGGCGTCGCAACTCCTGTTGTCGAGGTCCAGCGTCTCCTTTGACTGTTACCAAGTTGTGGACTGAATCTTACACCAGCACGTCGACCATTACTCCAACTGACGGCGGGGTTCCAACTGTTGTTTGACATTCCTGGCGGAGCCACTTCCACTTCACTTGGACTGGCTCGTACACAACTCTCACGACCGTGACGGGCACTGACGGCGTCGCAACTCCTGTTGTCGAGGCCCCAGCGTCTCCTTTGACTGTTACCAAGTTGTGGACTGAATCTTACACCAGCACGTCGACCATACTCCAACTGACGGCGGGGTTCCAACTGTTGTTGTTGACATTCCCTGGCGGAGCCACTTCCACTTCCACTTGGACTGGCTCGTACCACAACTCTCACGACCGTGACGGGCACTGACGGCGTCGCAACTCCTGTTGTCGAGGTCCAGCGTCCCCTGACGTTACCAAGTTGTGGACTGAATCTTACACCAGCACGTCGACCATTACTCCAACTGACGGCGGGGGTTCCAAACTGTTGTTGTGACATTCCTGGCGGAGCCACTTCCAACTTCACTTGGACTGGCTCGTACACAACTCTCACGACCGTGACGGGCACTGACGGCGTCGCAACTCCTGTTGTCGAGGTCCCAGCGTCTCCTTTGACTGTTACCAAGTTGTGGACTGAATCTTACACCAGCACGTCGACCATTACTCCAACTGACGGCGGGGTTCCAACTGTTGTTGTTGACATTCCTGGCGGAGCCACTTCCACTTCTACTTGGACTGGCTCGTACACAACTCTCACGACCGTGACGGGCACTGACGGCGTCGCAACTCCTGTTGTCGAGGTTCCAGCGTCTCCTTTGACTGTACCAAGTTGTGGACTGAATCTTACACCAGCACGTCGACCATTACTCCAACTGACGGCGGGTTCCAACTGTTGTTGTTGACATTCCTGGCGGAGCCACTCCACTTCTACTTGGACTGGCTCGTACACAACTCTCACGACCGTGACGGGCACTGACGCGTCGCAACTCCTGTGTCGAGGTCCAGCGTCTCCTTTGACTGTTACCAATGTGGACTGAATCTTACACCAGCACGTCGACCATTACTCCAACTGACGGCGGGGTTCCAACTGTTGTTGTTGACATTCCTGGCGGAGCCACTTCCACTTCTACTGGACTGGCTCGTACACAACTCTCACGACCGTGACGGGCACTGGACGGCGTCGCAACTCCTGTTGTCGAGGTTCCAGCTACCCAATACCGTGACGAAATGTGGACTGAATCTTACACCACAGTCGACCATTACTCCAACTGACGGCGGGGTTCCAACTGTTGTTGTGACATTCCTGGCGGAGCACTTCACTTCTACTTGGACTGGCTCGTACACAACTCTCACGACCGTGACGGGCACTGACGGCGTCGCAACTCCTGTTGTCGAGGTTCCAGCTACCCACTACCGTGACAAATTGTGGACTGAATCTTACACCAGCACGTCGACCATTACCCAACTGACGGCGGGGTCCAACTGTTGTTTGACATTCCTGGCGGAGCCACTTCCACTTCTACTTGGACTGGCTCGTACACAATCTCACGACCGTGACGGGCACTGACGGCGTCGCAACTCCTGTTGTCGAGGTCCAGCGTCTCCTTGACTGTTACCAATTGTGGACTGAATCTTACACCAGCACGTCGACCATTACTCCAACTGACGGCGGGGTTCCAACTGTTGTGTTGACATTCCTGGCGGAGCCACTTCCACTTCTACTTGGACTGGCTCGTACACAACTCTCACGACCGTGACGGGCACTGACGCGTCGCAACTCCTGTTGTCGAGGTCCCAGCGTCTCCTTGACTGTTACCAAGTTGTGGACTGAATCTTACACCAGCACGTCGACCATTACTCCACTGACGGCGGGGTCCAACTGTTTTGTTGACATTCCTGGCGGAGCCACTTCCACTCCACTGGACTGGCCGTAACAACTCTCACGACCGTGACGGGCACGACGGCGTCGCAACTCCTGTTTCGAGGTCCAGCGTCTCCTTGACTGTTACCAAGTTGTGGACTGAATCTTACACCAGCACGTCGACCATACTCCAACTGACGGCGGGGTTCCAACTGTTGTTGTTGACATTCCTGGCGGAGCCACTTCCACTTCTACTTGGACTGGCTCGTACACAACTCTCACGACCGTGACGGGCACTGACGGCGTCGCAATCCTGTTGTCGAGGTTCCAGCTACCCCAACTACCGTGACGAAATTGTGGACTGAATCTTACACCAGCACGTCGACCATTACTCCAACTGACGGCGGGGTTCCAACTGTTGTTGTTGACATTCCTGGCGGAGCCACTTCCACTTCTACTTGGACTGGCTCGTACACAACTCTCACGACCGTGACGGGCACTGACGGCGTCGCAACTCCTGTTGTCGAGGTTCCAGCGTCTCCTTTGACTGTTACCAAGTTGTGGACTGAATCTTACACCAGCACGTCGACCATTACTCCAACTGACGGCGGGGTTCCAACTGTTGTTGTTGACATCCTGGCGGAGCCACTTCCACTTCTACTTGGACTGGCTCGTACACAACTCTCACGACCGTGACGGGCACTGACGGGCGTCGCAACTCCTGTTGTCGAGGTTCCAGCTACCCCAACTACCGTGACGAAATTGTGGACTGAATCTTACACCAGCACGTCGACCATTACTCAAACTGACGGCGGGGTTCCAACTGTTGTTGTTGACATTCCTGGCGGAGCCACTTCCACTTCCACTTGGACTGGCTCGTACACAACTCTCACGACCGTGACGGGCACTGACGGCGTCGCAACTCCTGTTGTCGAGGTCCCAGCGTCTCCTTTGACTGTTACCAAGTTGTGGACTGAATCTTACACCAGCACGTCGACCATTACTCCAACTGACGGCGGGGTTCCAACTGTTGTTGTTGACATTCCTGGCGGAGCCACTTCCACTTCCACTTGGACTGGCTCGTACACAACTCTCACGACCGTGACGGCACTGACGGCGTCGCAACTCCTGTTGTCGAGGTCCAGCGTCTCCTTTGACTGTTACCAAGTTGTGGACTGAATCTTACACCAGCACGTCGACCATCACTCCAACTGACGGCGGGGTTCCAACTGTTGTTGTTGACATTCCTGGCGGAGCCACTTCCACTTCCACTTGGACTGGCTCGTACACAACTCTCACGACCGTGACGGGCACTGACAGCGTCGCAACTCCTGTTGTCGAGGTTCCAGCTACCCCAACTACCGTGACGAATTGTGGACTGAATCTTACACCAGCACGTCGACCATTACTCCAACTGACGGCGGGGTTCCAACTGTTGTTGTTGACATTCCTGGCGGAGCCACTTCCACTTCTACTTGGACTGGCTCGTACACAACTCTCACGACCGTGACGGGCACTGACGGCGTCGCAACTCCTGTTGTCGAGGTTCCAGCGTCTCCTTGACTGTTACCAAGTTGTGGACTGAATCTTACACCAGCACGTCGACCATTACTCCAACTGACGGCGGGGTTCCAACTGTTGTTGTTGACATTCCTGGCGGAGCCACTTCCACTTCTACTTGGACTGGCTCGTACACAACTCTCACGACCGTGACGGGCACTGACGGCGTCGCAACTCCTGTTGTCGAGGTTCCAGCGTCTCCTTTGACTGTTACCAAGTTGTGGACTGAATCTTACACCAGCACGTCGACCATTACTCCAACTGACGGCGGGGTTCCAACTGTTGTTGTTGACATTCCTGGCGGAGCCACTTCCACTTCTACTTGGACTGGCTTGTACACAACTCTCACGACCGTGACGGGCACTGACGGCGTCGCAACTCCTGTTGTCGAGGTTCCAGCGTCTCCATTGACTGTTACCAAGTTGTGGACTGAATCTTACACCAGCACGTCGACCATCACTCCAACTGACGGCGGGGTTCCAACTGTTGTTGTTGACATTCCTGGCGGAGCCACTTCCACTTCTACTTGGACTGGCTCGTACACAACTCTCACGACCGTGACGGGCACTGACGGCGTCGCAACTCCTGTTGTCGAGGTTCCAGCTACCCCAACTACCGTGACGAAATTGTGGACTGAATCTTACACCAGCACGTCGACCATTACTCCAACTGACGGCGGGGTTCCAACTGTTGTTGTTGACATTCCTGGCGGAGCCACTTCCACTTCTACTTGGACTGGCTTGTACACAACTCTCACGACCGTGACGGGCACTGACGGCGTCGCAACTCCTGTTGTCGAGGTTCCAGCGTCTCCATTGACTGTTACCAAGTTGTGGACTGAATCTTACACCAGCACGTCGACCATCACTCCAACTGACGGCGGGGTTCCAACTGTTGTTGTTGACATTCCTGGCGGAGCCACTTCCACTTCTACTTGGACTGGCTCGTACACAACTCTCACGACCGTGACGGGCACTGACGGCGTCGCAACTCCTGTTGTCGAGGTTCCAGCTACCCCAACTACCGTGACGAAATTGTGGACTGAATCTTACACCAGCACGTCGACCATTACTCCAACTGACGGCGGGGTTCCAACTGTTGTTGTTGACATTCCTGGCGGAGCCACTTCCACTTCTACTTGGACTGGCTTGTACACAACTCTCACGACCGTGACGGGCACTGACGGCGTCGCAACTCCTGTTGTCGAGGTTCCAGCGTCTCCATTGACTGTTACCAAGTTGTGGACTGAATCTTACACCAGCACGTCGACCATCACTCCAACTGACGGCGGGGTTCCAACTGTTGTTGTTGACATTCCTGGCGGAGCCACTTCCACTTCTACTTGGACTGGCTCGTACACAACTCTCACGACCGTGACGGGCACTGACGGCGTCGCAACTCCTGTTGTCGAGGTTCCAGCTACCCCAACTACCGTGACGAAATTGTGGACTGAATCTTACACCAGCACGTCGACCATTACTCCAACTGACGGCGGGTTCCAACTGTTGTTGTTGACATTCCTGGCGGAGCCACTTCCACTTCTACTTGGACTGGCTTGTACACAACTCTCACGACCGTGACGGGCACTGACGGCGTCGCAACTCCTGTTGTCGAGGTTCCAGCGTCTCCATTGACTGTTACCAAGTTGTGGACTGAATCTTACACCAGCACGTCGACCATTACTCCAACTGACGGCGGGGTTCCAACTGTTGTTGTTGACATTCCTGGCGGAGCCACTTCCACTTCTACTTGGACTGGCTCGTACACAACTCTCACGACCGTGACGGGCACTGACGGCGTCGCAACTCCTGTTGTCGAGGTTCCAGCGTCTCCATTGACTGTTACCAAGTTGTGGACTGAATCTTACACCAGCACGTCGACCATCACTCCAACTGACGGCGGGGTTCCAACTGTTGTTGTTGACATTCCTGGCGGAGCCACTTCCACTTCCACTTGGACTGGCTCGTACACAACTCTCACGACCGTGACGGGCACTGACGGCGTCGCAACTCCGTTGTCGAGGTTCCAGCTACCCCACTACCGTACGAAATGGGGATGAATCTTACACCACACGTCAACCATTACTCCAACTGACGGCGGGGTTCCAACTGTTGTTGTTGACATTCCTGGCGGAGCCACTTCCACTTCCACTTGGACTGGCTCGTACACAACTCTGACGACCGTGACGGGCACTGACGGCGTCGCAACTCCTGTGTCGAGGTCCAGCTACCCCAACTACCGTGACGAAATGTGGACTGAATCTTACACCAGCACGTCGACCATTACCCAACTGACGGGGGTTCCAACTGTTTGTGACATTCCTGGCGGAGCCACTTCCACTTCCACTGGACTGGCTCGTACACAACTCTCACGACCGTGACGGCACGACGGCGTCGCAACTCCTTTGTCGAGGTTCCAGCACCCCAACTACCGTGACGAAATGTGGACTGAACTTACACCAGCACGTCGACCATTACTCCAACTGACGGCGGGTTCCAACGTGTTGTGACATTCCTGGCGGAGCCACTCCACTTCTACTTGGACTGCCCGTACACAACTCTCACGACCGTGACGGGCACTGACGGCGTCGCAACTCCTGTTCGAGGTCCCAGCGTCTCCTTGACGTACCAAGTGTGACTGAATCTTACACCAGCACGTCGACCATCACTCCAACGACGGCGGGTTCCAACGTGTTGTGACATTCCGGCGGTGCCACTTCCACTTCTACTTGGACTGGATCTTACACCAACCACACGACTGTGACAGAACTGATGGTCGCGAGACCCCTGTTGTCGAATTCCAGTTCGAAGACTTCTACTCGAATCTGGACTGGATCATTCACCACCACTTCGACCGTGACCGGTACCGATGGCGTTGCCACTCCTGTTGTGATTGTCCCTGGCGGTGCCACTTCCACTTCTACTTGGACTGGATCTTACACCACCACCTCGACTGTGACGGGAACTGATGGTCGCGAGACCCCTGTTGTCGAGATTCCAGTTTCGAAGACTTCTACTTCGATCTGGACTGGATCATACACCACCACTTCGACTGTGACCGGTTCTGATGGCGTTGCCACTCCTGTTGTGATTGTTCCTGGCGGTGCCACTTCCACTTCTACTTGGACTGGATCTTACACCACCACTTCGACTGTCACTGGTTCTGATGGCCTTCCAACTCCTGTTGTCGAGATTCCAGTTCGAAGACTTCTACTTCGATCTGGACTGGATCATACACCACCACTTCGACTGTGACCGGTTCTGATGGCGTTGCCACTCCTGTTGTGATTGTTCCTGGCGGTGCCACTTCCACTTCTACTTGGACTGGATCTTACACCACCACTTCGACTGTCACTGGTTCTGATGGCCTTCCAACTCCTGTTGTCGAGATTCCAGTTTCGAAGACTTCTACTTCGATCTGGACTGGATCATACACCACCACTTCGACTGTGACCGGTTCTGATGGCGTTGCCACTCCTGTTGTGATTGTTCCTGGCGGTGCCACTTCCACTTCCACTTGGACTGGATCTTACACCACCACCTCGACTGTGACGGGAACTGATGGTCGCGAAACCCCTGTTGTCGAGATTCCAGTTTCGAAGACTTCTACTTCGATCTGGACTGGATCATACACCACCACTTCGACCGTGACCGGTACCGATGGCGTTGCCACTCCTGTTGTGATTGTTCCTGGCGGTGCCACTTCCACTTCTACTTGGACTGGATCTTACACCACCACTTCGACTGTCACTGGTTCTGATGGCCTTCCAACTCCTGTTGTCGAGATTCCAGTTTCGAAGACTTCTACTTCGATCTGGACTGGATCATACACCACCACTTCGACTGTGACCGGTTCTGATGGCGTTGCCACTCCTGTTGTGATTGTTCCTGGCGGTGCCACTTCCACTTCCACTTGGACTGGATCTTACACCACCACCTCGACTGTGACGGGAACTGATGGTCGCGAAACCCCTGTTGTCGAGATTCCAGTTTCGAAGACTTCTACTTCGATCTGGACTGGATCATTCACCACCACTTCGACCGTGACCGGTACCGATGGCGTTGCCACTCCTGTTGTGATTGTCCCTGGCGGTGCCACTTCCACTTCTACTTGGACTGGATCTTACACCACCACCTCGACTGTGACGGGAACTGATGGTCGCGAGACCCCTGTTGTCGAGATTCCAGTTTCGAAGACTTCTACTTCGATCTGGACTGGATCATACACCACCACTTCGACTGTGACCGGTTCTGATGGCGTTGCCACTCCTGTTGTGATTGTTCCTGGCGGTGCCACTTCCACTTCTACTTGGACTGGATCTTACACCACCACTTCGACTGTCACTGGTTCTGATGGCCTTCCAACTCCTGTTGTCGAGATTCCAGTTTCGAAGACTTCTACTTCGATCTGGACTGGATCATACACCACCACTTCGACTGTGACCGGTTCTGATGGCGTTGCCACTCCTGTTGTGATTGTTCCTGGCGGTGCCACTTCCACTTCCACTTGGACTGGATCTTACACCACCACCTCGACTGTGACGGGAACTGATGGTCGCGAAACCCCTGTTGTCGAGATTCCAGTTTCGAAGACTCTACTTCGATCTGGACTGGATCATTCACCACCACCTCGACCGTGACCGGTACCGATGGCGTGCCACTCCTGTTGTGATTGTTCCTGGCGGTGCCACTTCCACTCCACTTGGACTGGATCTTACACCACCACCTCGACTGTGACGGGAACTGATGGTCGCGAGACCCCTGTTGTCGAGATTCCAGTTTCGAAGACTTCTACTCGATCTGGACTGGATCATCACCACCACCTCGACCGTGACCGTACCGATGGCGTTGCCACTCCTGTTGTGATGTTCCTGGCGGTGCCACTTCCACTTCCACTTGGACTGGATCTTACACCACCACCTCGACTGTGACGGGAACTGATGGTCGCGAAACCCCGTTGTCGAGATTCCAGTTTCGAAGACTTCTACTTCGATCTGGACTGGATCATTCACCACCACTTCGACCGTGACCGGTACCGATGGCGTTGCCACTCCTGTTGTGATTGTCCCTGGCGGTGCCACTTCCACTTCTACTTGGACTGGATCTTACACCACCACCTCGACTGTGACGGGAACTGATGGTCGCGAGACCCCTGTTGTCGAGATTCCAGTTTCGAAGACTTCTACTTCGATCTGGACTGGATCATACACCACCACTTCGACTGTGACCGGTTCTGATGGCGTTGCCACTCCTGTTGTGATTGTCCTGGCGGGCCACTTCCACTTCACTTGACTGGATCTACACCACCACTTCGACTGTCACTGGTCTGATGGCCTTCCAACTCCTGTTGTCGAGATTCCAGTTTCGAAGACTTCTACTTCGATCTGGACTGGATCATTCACCACCACCTCGACCGTGACCGGTACCGATGGCGTTGCCACTCCTGTTGTGATTGTTCCTGGCGGTGCCACTTCCACTTCCACTTGGACTGGATCTTACACCACCACCTCGACTGTGACGGGAACTGATGGTCGCGAAACCCCTGTTGTCGAGATTCCAGTTTCGAAGACTTCTACTTCGATCTGGACTGGATCATCACCACCACTTCGACCGTGACCGGTACCGATGGCGTTGCCACCCCTGTTTGATTGTCCCTGGCGGTGCCACTTCCACTTCACTGGACTGGATCTACACCACCACCTCGACTGTGACGGGAACTGATGGTCGCGAGACCCCTGTGTCGAGATTCCAGTTCGAAGACTTCTACTTCCGATCTGGACTGGATCATACACCACCACTTCGACTGTGACCGGTTCTGATGGCGTTGCCACTCCTGTTGTGATTGTTCCTGGCGGGCCACTCCACTTCTACTTGGACTGGATCTACACCACCACTCGACTGTCACTGGTTCTGATGCCTCCAACCCTGTTGTCGAGATTCCAGTTCGAAACTTCTACTTCGATCTGGACTGGATCATACACCACCACTTCGACTGTGACCGGTTCTGATGGCGTTGCCACTCCTGTGTGATGTTCCTGGCGGTGCCACTTCCACTTCCACTTGGACTGGATCTTACACCACCACCTCGACTGTGACGGAACTGATGGTCCGAACCCCTGTTGTCGAGATTCCAGTTTCGAAGACTCTACTTCGATCTGACTGGATCATTCACCACCACTTCGACCGTGACCGGTACCGATGGCGTTGCCACTCCTGTTGTGATGTCCCTGGCGGTGCCACTTCCACTTCTACTTGGACTGGATCTTACACCACCACCTCGACTGTGACGGGAACTGATGGTCGCGAACCCCTGTTGTCGAGATTCCAGTTTCGAGACTTCTACTTCGATCTGGACTGGATCATACACCACCACTTCGACTGTGACCGGTTCTGATGGCGTTGCCACTCCTGTTGGATGTTCCTGGCGGTGCCACTTCCACTTCTACTTGGACTGGATCTACACCACCACTTCGACTGTCACTGGTTCTGATGGCCTTCCAACTCCTGTTGTCGAGATTCCAGTTTCGAAGACTTCTACTTCGATCTGGACTGATCATTCACACCACCTCGACCGTGACCGGTACCGATGGCGTTGCCACTCCTGTTGTGATTGTTCCTGGCGGTGCCACTCCACTTCCACTTGGACTGGATCTTACACCACCACCTCGACTGTGACGGGAACTGATGGTCGCGAGACCCCTGTTGTCGAGATTCCAGTTCGAAGACTTCTACTTCGATCTGGACTGGATCATACACCACCACTTCGACGTGACCGGTTCTGATGGCGTTGCCACTCCTGTTGTGATTGTTCCTGGCGTGCCACTTCCACTTCTACTTGGACTGGATCTTACACCACCACTTCGACTGTCACTGGTTCTGATGGCCTTCCAACTCCTGTTGTCGAGATTCCAGTTTCGAAGACTTCTACTTCGATCTGGACTGGATCATACACCACCACTTCGACTGTGACCGGTTCTGATGGCGTGCCACTCCTGTTGTGATTGTCCTGGCGGTGCACTTCCACTTCCACTTGGACTGGATCATACACCACCACTTCGACTGTGACCGGTTCTGATGGCGTTGCCACTCCTGTTGTGATTGTCCCTGGCGGTGCCACTTCCACTCTACTTGACTGGATCTTACACCACCACTTCGACTGTGACGGGAACTGATGGTCGCGAACCCCTGTTGTCGGATTCCAGTTCGAAGACTTCTACTCCATCTTCCCTCACTCTCAGTACACCACTACTTTGGACTACTAAGCCTGATGGATCTGTGGAGACTGAGTCAGCTGTTGTTAATGTGTCTACTGACTCCGCTGGATCCTGGTGACATCTTCGTCGATCTTGGCTACTATCAGTACACCACCACTTCGTCAGCACTAAATCTGATGGATCTGTGGAAACTGACTCGGCTATCGTTGTTGTTTCGTCCGATTCTAACGGTGCTTTGGCCACGACTACTTCACTTTTCCCTCACTCGCAGTACATCACTACTTTGTGTCTACCAAGCCTGATGGTTCGTGGCGACTGAGTCTGGTGTGGTTGTTGTGACTACCGACGCTGCTGGATCCTTGACTACTCGACGTCGATTCTCGGTGCCTCTCAATACACCACTGCTTTCGTGACTACCAAGCCTGATGGTTCGGTGGCGACTGAGTCTGGTGTGGTTGTTGTGACTACGACTCTGCTGGATCCTTGACTACTTCGACTTCGTTTACTACAAGACGATTTCTAACAGCATACCTGTCATCCCTAGTTGGTCGTTCTCTGGATACCATAACACATCGACTGTTACGCGGTCGCTTCTGTCTCCGATCGGGTTCTAGTTTAAGTACGAGCAGTTCTGGACGGCTGCCACTGGAACTGGAAACATTGTGCTGGTACTGCTGCCACTGGTGCGGGAACTATTGTTCCTGGTACTGCTGCCACTGCCACTGGAACTGGAGCTGTTGTTCTGGAACTTCTGCCACTGGTACGGGAACTATTGTGCCTGGTACTGCTGCCACTGGTACTGGAACTGGTCCAAGTACAACGACTCGTGTTGTTTCTACGTATCTCACGATCACCTCATGCTCGGAAAACATCTGCTCTAAGACCTCTATTCCAGCTACTCAAGGACCTTCAACTGTAACGGTTAATGGCCAAACCTCCGTGTACACGACCTGGTGTCCTGTGTCATCTTCAGAAACGCCGACTGTTACAGTGAATACATTATTCCTGGTACTGCTGCCACTGCCACTGGAACTGGAGCTATTGTTCCTGGAACTGCTGCCACAGGTACGGGAACTATTGTTCCTGGTACTGCTGCCACTGCCACTGGAACTGGAGCTGTTGTTCCTGGAACTTCTGCCACTGGTACGGGAACTATTGTTCCTGGTACTGCTGCCACTGCCACTGGAACTGGAGCTGTTGTTCCTGGTACTGCTGCCACTGCCACTGGAACTGGAGCTGTTGTTCCTGGAACTTCTGCCACTGGTACGGGAACTATTGTTCCTGGTACTGCTGCCACTGCCACTGGAACTGGAGCTGTTGTTCCTGGAACTTCTGCCACTGGTACGGGAACTATTGTTCCTGGTACTGCTGCCACTGCCACTGGAACTGGAGCTGTTGTTCCTGGAACTTCTGCCACTGCCACTGGAACTGGAGCTGTTGTTCCTGGAACTTCTGCCACTGGTACGGGAACTATTGTTCCTGGTACTGCTGCCACTGGTACTGGAACTAGTTCAAGTACAACGACTCGTGTTGTTTCTACTCACCTCACACTCACCTCATGCTCGGAAAACATCTGCTCTAAGACAACCATTCCAGCTACTCAAGGGCCTACAACAGTTACTGTTAATGGCCAAACGACCGTTTATACAACCTGGTGTCCTGTGCCATCTGCTGCAGCGCCGTCTGTTACATCCATCCCTTCTGCTACGGTAGGTACGGATATACAGACAGATACACCAGTAACTTCCAGTTTCACTTCTGGTAAAACTAATGTGCAGAGCACAATAGTTTCTGTTTACTCTGGCAGTGCCTCTTCGACTCCGTCAAGCACAGCCAGTGTTCAATTTGGTAACTCCGGAACGAAGACTCATATGAGCTTCGCCATGGTGTTGCTTTCTTTTGTTGCTTTTGCAATTTAGGAAACCCCGAGTTATTCGAATTTCCCTTTGAAATTCCCGTCACTCAAATTTGTTTTCCTTTTCGACCCTGAGATTTTATATTCTCAGTTTTTCGGCCCTAAAAATTTTATTTTTACGGGACAGGGGTAACTTCTACCCCTTTTATATTTTAACTTTCGATTTATTTTTAACTTTAATTTCACGTAAGACAGTAGGAATTAGTGTGAAAACAAATGTGAGATATATTTTAATCATTATATGTAACGTGTCCAGTTCAGTAATGTCAGAGACATCATGTGCCGGAAAGTCGGGCACCATATGCATTTCTCTGTAAGTCTGAATCTGAAGTGGATAGATTTGGAACTCACTAAGACAAGGACCATCAAGGGAGAAGGTAACCCCATGAAGGGGACTGTCCGGAGAACAGTCCTCTGAGGGAAGGTTAACATCCATTGAAAGGTTCTCAGGAGTAGAAATGGTTGTAACCCTGTTAGGGGACTCAGCCAATTCATCTACACCTGTATTAATACCAACATCAGTCATGATTGGTTAGTTAACTGCTTTAGAGTAGAGTTTAGTATTCAGTTATGAATACTACTTTAAGATTTGTCTTCTTTCTTCTTCCTTACTATAGCAAGTGAAGATTCTTCACTTGCCCATTGGACGAAAGCATTTACTGTGCAGTACTACATCTTGTTGAGTGCGAACATACTGATTAGCCCAGTGCCTAGGCTTATCAGGTGCACCACGTTCAGTCCAGGGAGACTGACGTTCATTGTCAAGAAAGAGAACTTGATCAATAAGATCATTCATTGAAGAAAATGGAGTGTCCTCTTGGTCAACATCAGACCAAGTATCTTCATCATCTCCTGGAGTATCATCAGGAGGTAATACTCCAGCATCAGCAGAAGCATCAGCAGAAGCTTCAGTATCAGGTGGAGCTTCAGGATTGGTACCTTCAGTAGTAGAAGTACCAGGCTTACGCTTCTGAGGAATCAAAGGAGAAACTAGGCGATCAGCCTTAGTCGAGGATCTTGTTAAAGGCATATTTGACATAACTAGTTAAGGAAGCTTTAGATAACGTTTTAATATAAGACCAGTATCTTAATAAGTTATCTAGTTGGGAATTGGGGTTTTTGGATAGAGTCTTAACATCTTAGGGGAAAAGAGTCCAGGTTAAATAGAAAGACTCAAGTGGGGTAATATCCAATTACAAGTGTCTTACCCCACTGGATGTGTTTCAGAGAGATAGAGATAGAGTGCGACCATACACACTTGTGTATGAGCGCGCAATGTTTCTCTCAACACATCTTGTTGTGCTGAGTGAGTGCGAATATGCCCTAATTGGGATAGAGTAACGAGCAATATGCGCATCATGTATGCACCCGCCATGTGAAGGCTCTGTAAGCGCGTGTGCCTAGCTCATTTGGGAGCAAGTATAACACACCTATCAAGGTGTGTTAGCCGTCTTCCAAAGTGGGGTTACCAGTATGAAATTAGGTTATTTCATATGAGTGAAATGAGCTAATTATCAGTACACAATGGTTGCCCGTAGCAAGGCGGCACTTGGCGCTAAGTAGGTTTGTGAAGTTCCCCTCTTTGTGTTTTCTATATAAAGTAAGCTTAATCTTCTGTCTCTATGTGATAAGAGATTAAGCAACTACTCTTTTCTCTTATGACTGACTCTACTTCACAGATTACTATGAGTAACCTCTCTTCTACTTCGACTGAAACCATTGAAGAAGCTATTCCTAGCTTCGTTCATTCAGTGCGTAAGTATGAACTCAAAGACCAGGTATATCCCTTGATTGTACATACGGGTTATGTGCATGAATTTGTCGCATCCACGACTTCGTTACAACACATCTAACCAACCAATGATGAATGGTCTACACCTTTAGATGTGTACAAAGGACTGACCAGTACCGCAGACAGGATATATTGTGTATACACGATATACATTGTACAGGTCGGTAGTCACGTGCTTCATATTATATAACGCGGTTTAGCACCACACCGGCCACTTGCGCGCACCTGCCAAAAAATAAAGACGCGTCTTAACTAACTTTTTCTTTTACTTAAACACCCACCATGGAACCACTTCCTGCTAAATCGACTCCAAATACGGAGGATAATGAGGCCAGTATCTTAAAAAGCCAAAAAGTATTTGAAAGATAATAAAAATACATCAATTTGCTCAGCTGCAAAGCGTTTTGGTGTAGCACGCACAACTTTTCAAGATCGCTTGAAAGGTGTCAAAAGTATCGTCATAAATAAGGAGAACAACCACAAATCTACAAAGTTGAAGGAGTTATCACTTTGGAGATGGATACTCTCAATGGATCTGCGAGTAGCAGGCCCTAGGTCGAAAGATGTGCTACAAATGGCTAATTTGCTTCTAGCAAAACGCGGAAGTACCGAGCCCCAGAAGGTTAGATTAAGTTGGGCTGACTGGTACGTAAAAAGGCAGGAAATGCTTAGCATTTTTTTTTTTTTTTTTTTTCAAGAGGCCTTGATTATAAAAAAGCAAAATGCTCTGATCCCGAAAAAATTAAAGCTTGGTTTGATTTGGTAAAGCACACGAACAAAAAGTATCGCATTCACGACGACGACATTTACAACTTTGTTGAGACTGGGTTTGCGATGGGACTCATCAAGGCAGCAAAATTCATCACTAGATCATCTTATCATGGCAGAAGACAAGTCTTACAACCTGGGAATCGTGGGTAGGTCACTACAATCGACTGCACGAGCGCATCTGGATGTGCTTTAAATCCGCGCATTATCTTCAAAGGAAAGATATACATCAGGGGCTGGTTTTAAGGCAGAGAAAAGAAATGGAGATTTAATGTCAGTGAAAGCGTCTGGTCGTAAGATAAGATTGCTTATCTTTTTTCAAAAATACTTTCATTCCGGAGACTATCACGCGAACTAAAGGAACACATCGACTTTTGATACTCGACGGCCACGGAAGCCATTTGACACCACAATTCGACAATTTATACAGAGAAAAAATAAATATCATTGCACTCTCTATGCTATCAAATTTGTCACACCTTTTATAGCCCCTTGATTTCGGCTGTTTCTCGACATTGAAGAGCAATTGCCATCCTCTCATTGATCGAGAGTCGCGCGAAGGCCAACGTAAAATTAACAAATTTGAATTCCTCAGCGCTTACCCCAAAACTAGAAAAAAAAACGTTTTCGTGAAGTATTATCAAAAGGAGCTTTGCCTCTACCGGTCTAGTGCCTTTAGATCCCGAAAGAGCCCTCTCAAAGCTCACTATTAGGCTTCGTACGCCTTCACCACCGCCAGAACAAGACACGGTATCAGATCCAATAACTCCTACAAATCAAGAGGGAATTTTAAAACACGAAGCGCTCATGAAATCCATCCATAGGCAGAGATCTAGAAGTCCTTCAACCTCCGAAAAGACATTAGTAAGACAGCTTTTCAAGTGTTCGCAAGTTTCATTGCACAAGGTCGCATTTCTCGAACACGAACTAAAGACATTACGCGAGACCATGGAGACAACGGGAAAGGACAAAGCCAGGTCCAGAAAGCAGATGCCGCAGGAAGGTGACATTTCACTTGAGGAGGTCTTAGAGCAATTTCCTGACCCATTTATCACAGAAGAATTACAAATTAATGAAAACCATGATCCGGTTCCGGCGAGTTTGCAGCCACGTGCACGGCAGTCAAGGCTATGTGGAATTTGCAGAAACCCAGGAAATAGAAGAGAAACATTTTCTAAAAAGTCTAATTAATTTTTTTTTAAAAAAAATGGCAAAATTTAAGAGTTTAAGTAAAACAAACTAATTTTTTGGCCGGTGCGCGCAAGTGGCCGGTGTGGTGCTAAACCGCGTTACATGCTTTTGTTCTTCGGGGTCATTCTAGTTTGCCTAATGTTCACTGAAACTCTAGCATTAAGAGCGACTGGCAGGACTACAGGGATCCCGGGCTCCAAATGGAAGAATATAGAAAGAATAATCTTCCTTAAATACAACCAGCGAATGCATAACAACTTGATCACTCTTAGGAACATACCGGCAACTTTTTTAACAGTACTTTGAACTACGGATTTTCTGCAAAAATACAACAATACTATCTCGGAAAGTACCGAGTCTGCCAATCCCTATTGTTTATCACGATTTTGATTACTTCCGTGTCCAGCTTTCTTTGCGGAGGCGGACCAATAATTCCATGAATTACTCATTCATATTTTTTTCATTCGTGAACAAGTTTTGTAGGCCTGTTGAGACGCACGAGTCGCAGCAATAAACCTCAACTTCTCATTGAACGTCTTCAGTCCAAGGTGAGACTTGAGGTGGAAGCTATACAAGCGGAATGGTTCCATAGGAACAGTAGTAGGTTCATTAGAGGTAACTACTTCTGATGGTGTTCCTTGAGTCATGGTGTGTTCTTATACTAGAGATTAGAGTTAGAATAGATCACTTAAGTAGAGTCGTCCAATGTGCGACACTACTCACTTATACTTATAGAGGTGAGACTTCATATAAAGATAATGAATATGGAAACATCTTTTTCTCTTTTTCTCTTTTTCTTCTTTTTTTGCGTGATATGTCAGGGTCCCGGCATCGTGCTACGCTCAATGCTCGGTCTTATCTCCAGCTCACCTATACCTGACTCATACCACGTTTCGCACACGTGGCACTTTGGTATAGCGTCATGCTGGTTTTGCTGGTAAAGTCTCTTACATACACTCCTATCAGAATGTTATAAATATTGGCGATCCCCCTTGGGAACCGCCGTCTTTACTTAGTTAGTATGAATACACTAAACAATCATGCATTAACGGGCAATGATACCAACCCGAACCTGACATAAAAGACGAAGGTAGTAGTTAGACCATCACCTTCAAAAACTATAAGACTATAGAAAAACCACTAAATAGCTCCGACGTACACACTGACTGGCAAGCCTCGCTCACTTATCAATTTCTAGAATAAAAGCTTTAAGTGACATGGCACCCAGTTAACTTGAGTGGTTTTCCTCCGTCGGAATTTGCTTGACTCAAACTTTCTCAATCACACCAAATACGAGCAACCTCCTTTCCAGAAGATTTCTTGCCATCTTGACGTAAAAAAGTTTGAAATCTCTACACAAATTTCGAAAAAAAGTCTTTTTGAAAGTTATTTCAAAGAAATATACGTGTACTATTCACGAAAGGAAAAAAAAAAAAAAAAAAACTATAAAACCAACCTGCGGTATCCTCCAGACGCTCTGCACACTTCCTGGTGTGCCGCCATCAATTTCTGTGCCTGTAACGGATCGTCAACCTCGTTGGGCTCGGGCCAGGACAAGTACTCGTTGGTGTAGTTGGAGGTAAAGTCTTGAGGCACAATCTCCAAACGCTGGCCATAAGCAGTCACCTTGCGCCAGTCGCGGTGTACATTGTACAAGGATTCAGAGAAGTATGCGTAACAACGCTCAAACATTTTACGTGCCAACCCTGTGCCCATAGCCGGTTTGAAATTGGTGTACTCTTGCCATGCATCTGCCGGGTTTTGGAGAACAAAGTCGGTAGCCTTCTTAACGGCACACATGAATGCCTTGACTTTTTCTGGGTTTGTTGCCAAAAAGTCGTCGTTGCAAATGTACAAGATGGTGCAGAAACAGCAGCAGCCCAACTCAGCGAGCTTATCAATTCTCAACATCTTGGTGTCAGTCACTGGACGCCCAACTTCACGGCAGTACTCCTCCAACTCGACCTGCTGGACACATTCGATACCAATACCTGCATCAATACTGCCCTCAATGATGTACTTAGCCACGTTCATACCGCAGCGCACGGCAGTATAGTCCAGAGGCTTCATGTCGTAGTGCTTGGTCAACTCGTCAATCTGGATTTTTCCAAACTCACCCACATATCCAATCCGCTTACCCTTCAAGGACTTGAAGTCAGGGGTGATTCCCGAACCTTCCAAATACAACACACCTGTGAATGGCTCATCCAAAAGGGAGCCCACCGAGGTGACGTTAAAGCCTCTTGCCTTGGCAGCCAAAGTGTGCACCATGGCCTTCAACCCCATATCACACTTGCCCGACCCAATCAATTCGGTAACGTCACTTGGGTTTGTGGGTTCCAAGAGGGCAATATCGAGGCCAGCCTCTTTGAAGTAGCCCTTGGTTTGGGCAAGGTACACGGCAATGTGGTAGGGGGCAGTTTGCCAGTTGAAGCAGAAGGTGATTTTTTCAGAAGACATTGGAGAAATTGGTGATGAGAAAATTAACTCGAAATATTACGGAAATTAGGCCAGCATTTATACCCGGGAGCGATATGATTATGTTTACAGGGATCTGCGTCGAGATTCTCGTATCTTGCGCTTAAATACCGCAGTTGAAGGCCGCGTAGTCGCATATACCCTTATGGTTATCGCTGAGATATAGTGCACGAAAAGCGCATTGATATCGCTTCTTCAAGATCCTGCTTTCCCTTAAGTAAGTAACTTAAACTGGCACCGGGTATTAATCATCACCGACCGTCAAGCTTATGGAAATTAAATTTCCTTGACGTTGTAATTCAGTGTAGTTATTCAAAGTAACGGCCATTGGATTTATAGGATAGAATGATTCATATTCAAGCTTTTTTTTCAGATCTAACAATTAATTTGTTTTTAAATCTGCGAGAGGTTATTCAGCAAAAGAATGAAAAAAAATTGTTCCGTCTTCTAGTAGCAAGGGGTTTGGTTTCAGGGAAATTCAGGGGCAGCATTGCTCAACAATCGCGGGAGAGAAAAAAGAAAATAAAGTCATGTGACCGCGCTTTGGAAAAAAAAACGTATCGGCTGACATAATCGTCGGAAAATAGTCATTCAACAAACATTGCCATAACCTTTTTTCCATGCCAGAATTCCTTTCATACTTGGTACCAATCGAAAGATGAGATTCTCAATATTACCATGAATCCTTAATAAGTTTTTTTCTGCTAGCAAAATGCATTCAAAATTCGCACAAACTCGAAATAGGGGTAATTCCAGAAATTGGCCAGTCATGTCATCATTTCAGCCAGAATATTGGTTTTTGCGCTTTTATTAAATTACTTCTCACTTTAAGAAACTACCCTGTTTTTTTTTTTTCAATTGTTGGATATGTTTTTGCGGTGGTGGTGGGTGATTTTACATGGTGTGCACCAAAATATCATGCTCATTTCAACAAGTTATATCTCAGCAAAAAAACAACTGATTTTGATTTAAATGTAGTCATATGATACATATGATATATAAGATATCTGAAGTGCAAGCAATTTTATGGCAGGTACATTCTTGTTGCTTTCTATGCCTCAGAAGTTTACGACGTTGACAAGACTGATTTTGCGAGGGGGATTTTAATGGCAACCCAAGTCATAGCTGGGACCGATTCTTGTGAAGATCCAGTGCCTATTCAGCCTGGAAAAAAAAATGGGAATCGGGGAGTGCAATTGAATGTGTAAGTGCTGAGGATGTCGCTCTCCCTTCTTTCGTAATTTTCAAATGCACTCCTTTGTTAAAAGTCTGGTGCAATAACTTACTGCCCAAACTTCATCTAGGGGTTACTGAAAATGGACATGCAAATAACGAAATGGCAGTTCGCTGTATGAGAAAATGTATGTTATCCCTCAACGACTGTAGGAAGGAAAATTGTCGACTCTTACTGTCAATGCCCATGGAAGTCGCTTGATCGACCATTTCAACTAAATTTGTGAGGAAATGTTTTATAAATATACAGTTTATGTCTAATCGTTCCTTTAAAACTTCAATTGGTTAATCTTTTTGATTTTGCCGCCTTGAAGCGGGCGTAGAAAACGATTATTAAGTCATTGTTGACAATTCACAGTATTGATAAGACAGAGTTCTTAAAAGCATACCCTGGGCAAATGTGAGGCTTTAAGGCCCAGAATATTAGAAGTATTTCCAGAAATTACCGGTTCGAACCCTCCAAACTGCCATGCCCCAAACATCTTTTCAACATTTGTATATCGACACCCAAGTTTGGAAAGGGGAGGCAAGACACACGAGAAGACCCTTGAGAAGTACCGATAAACCCATGAAATTATGATCAATTCAAAGGGTTAGTATCCTCCGTCCAATTTATGCTTCTGAAGATTGTTATTGTCACTAGAAATCCTTGAAAATTGGTTCTTCTAAAACTTTTTGAGTTGTCGCACAATCTATTGCAACATCTGTATCTTTCAAGAAGTGACAAGTGCAATTTCACAAAAAGAACGGCAATGCCTTAAAGAAATTTAATTAGAGAAATTTACCCTCCGTTCGAGGGTTCTAGGAGATCGAAGAATATATCTCCATCAATTCAGAATCCCAAGAGTGTCAAACCGATGAAATGAGCATATAGACCAATGATGGATCCCCAAAGCGAAATTTCCGTCAATATTCATGTGGGGGGGTACCATATTCTGGGATATACAATGAATCCATGTCCTGAAGAGTTTAAATCATTCTTATTCTTATAGTGTTGAATTCTTATGCTGTGAAGATAAATTTGAAAGTAGGCGAAGGGCGAATTCCGCGTTCTGGTGGACCGGTTTGCGGGAGGTATAGAAATCCCATTAGCGTTGACATTCGGTGTGGTAATTTAAAGATTCGGCCATCTGATTTCTTAAAAGGAAATATCCAACTACGTTTTCTTCAAAACAAAATGAAATAGTTTGTTCAACAAAAAAAAAAATGGGTCTTGAAACAGTAGAAAAGTGTTCGATTTCAAGGGCTTGCTCAAGAATCGCGGGCGCAAAAAAATAACAAAGTCATGTGACCGCGCCTCGGAAAAAGAGGCGACGTGTCGGCTGGCATCATCGTCGACAAATAGTCACCACACAAACATTACCATAACGTTTTTTCTATACCAGTCATAAATGGCAACAATCAATAGATGAGATTCCCAGCATTACCCTAATGCCTTGATTATTTTTTTCCTGCTAACAAAGTGCATTCAAAATTTCGCACAAACGCAAAATAGGGGTATTTCAATAAATGGGCCATCCACGCCATCGAAACAGCCAGCATATTGGTTCTTGTACTTTTATTGAATCACTTCTCACTTCAAGAACCTACCCTGTTTTTTTCAAGTTGCTGGATATGTTTTTGCGGCAGTGGTGGGTGATTTTACATGATGTTCACTGAAAAATCATGCTCATTTCAACCCGTTATATCTCAGCAATAAAGCAACCAATTTTGAAGTAAAAAACAAAAAATATGATCATATAATACCTATGATATATGAGATATCTGAAGTGCAAGCAATTTTATGGCAGATGCAATTTCGTTGCTTTCTGTGCTGAAGAAGTTGGGAGGATTTTTTTTCCACGATGCGTGACTTCTTTTCTTCATCAAATGGCCAAATATCGTCGGAAAAATGTATAACCAGTTTCAGACACAAAGTAACGATGGATTCATCATGATTTTTTGATATTTGTATTGACATGGCTATTTTGGTCGATATCTTGCACTTTTAAGATCCTTCTTCGCATTGGTTTGCATGAGCATAACACAAAATCACCCTGAAATCTGTTTCAAGACAACAAATATTGACTCAAATATTTTGAAGCATGTCAGAACCCCAAGGAAACTGCGTCTCCTGGTTTGTTTTTCTCAGGACATTCGCCGACAAAGCTGTATACTCATCGTATTCCGCATGATTTGGCAGAGTTTGCAATTGACTGACAGAAATACGAGTGCAACCCAACTAATTTTGAGACCTGAATTATATTGTTTCAGATTAACTGACGTCTGTGTTTTTCTGTGCTTCAAACCCCCTTTCTCGTGGCAAGATTTGAAATTAAGTTTGTCTATAGCTAGGTTTAGCTAGCACACCGGCCACTTGCGTCCACCGGCATGCTTTGAGAGGGCTCTTTCGGGATCTAAAGGCCGGTAGAGGCAAAGCTCCCTTTGATAATATTTCCCGAAAACGTGTTTTTTTTTTGGCTTTGGGGTAAGCGCTGAGAAATCCAAATTGGTTAATTTTACGTTGGGCTTCGCGCGACGTTCGATCAATGAGCGGATGGCAATTGCTCTTCTATGTCGAGAAACAGCCGAAATCAAGGGGCCATAGAAGTTGTGACGAATTTTGTGGCATACAGAGTGCGATGATATTTTTTTTCTCTGCATAAATTGTCGAATTGTGGTGTCAAATGGCTTCCGTGACCGTCTAGTATTAAAAGTCGATGTGTTCCTTTAGTTCGCGTAATAGTCTCCGGAATGAAAGTATTTTTGAGCCAATAATAAGCAATCTTATCGTTAGACCAGCCGTTTTCACTGACATTAAATCTCCATTTCTTTTCTCTGCCTTTAAACCAGCCCCTGATGTATTTCTTTCCTTTTAAAATAATGCGCGGATTTAAAGCCCAGATGCGCTCGTGCACTCGATTTTAGTGACCCATTCACGATTCCCAGGTGTCTCCTGCCATGATAAGATGATCTAGTGATGGTTTTTGCTGCCTTGATGAGTCTCATCGCGAACCCAGCCTCATCAAAGTTGTAAATGTCGTCGTCGTGAATGCCATATTTTTCTTTCACGTGCTTTACCAAATCAAACCAAGCTTTACTTTATTCGGGATCAGATAATTTTGCTCTTCTATAATCAAGGCTTCTTGAAATTTTTTCCCAAGAATTTCCGACCTTTTTACGTATTCAGTCAACTTAATCCAACCTTCTGTGGCTCGGTACTTCCGCGTTTTGCTAAAACCAAATTAGCCATTTCACATCTTTCGACCTAGGGGCTGCTCGAGAGTCAATTGAGTGTATACATCCCCGAATTGAACACTCCTCCAATATTGTCAACTTTTTGTTGTTCTCCCTAGTTATGACGATACTTTTGACACTCTTTAAGCGATCTTGAAGAGTTGTTCGTGGTACACCAAAACACTTTGCAGCTGAGCGAATTGATTTATTTTTGGACTTTTAAATGTTTTTGGATTTTAATATACTGATATCATTATGCTCCATATTTGGAGTCGACTTAGGAGAAAGTGGTTTTATGGTGGGTGTTTAAGTAAAAGAAAGAGTTCGTTAAGACGCGTCTTTATGTTTTGGCCGGTGCGCGCAAGTGGTCGGTGTGGTGCTAAACGCGGTTAGATGAAAGAAAAGAATTATCAAAAAATAAGGCTTTTGAGCTCCTTTATTCTGAGATGACCATTATCTGTGCATATAGAATCGGTGTCTTTCAATGTGATAGCCCACATTGATAAGTATTCGACGAATCAGCAAATATTATGTTATTATACTGGAAATTTTATGAGATTTTATGCGATTGTCTTGGAGATTTTTTTCCTTGGTTCGAGTATATGGAACCTCGGTCGTTTTATCCATCTCGGAAGAGATCGGTTTCCCGGATTGTTTCTGATATGTTGACTAAAATTTCCCACGCTGGATATTTTCACTCTTGGTACTTTTCAGGATCATTGAGAATTTTTGTTGAATCCACCATTTTCCACCTTTTTTTCGTGGCAAAATCATGCCTATGCCTAAGATTTTAACCATCAATCTAGAAGAATTCATCGGGAAAACCACACTATGGAAGTTTTGCAAGATAATTATCACAGGCTAAACAGATTCTAGGGTCGGTGAAGACCTCTCTTGTTTTTAATCCTGGTGTTTGCCCACTCGTCAGCTTTTGTCCGGAAGTTTGGAAGTTGTACATGAATTTTTGGGGGAGTTTACGAGAAATTAAAACTGGATCGAGAAAAATTCAAAGATTCTTGAAAATTTCTACTTCTGGTCATTTTCTGGCTCGTTTTCCAGGGTTTATGGTGGCGTTTTAAAACACATATCTTTTCGAGAAAAATTAAGGAAAAGGCCGATTTATGGTCTTTTTTTACGTGAATATCCTATACATCATAAACTAGATGTGAAACTTGACATATTAGTTCCCCTATAGTCTATGCTATCTCGGAAATTCATCATTTCGTAGAGCTTTTCGGCGTTTTGACATCCCCAAATACTAAACTTACCGAAAAGCACGCACCATACCTTTTAGATTGCTCAAGAAAAGGGATTGAGGTACTTGTGCTAATTAAATTCTAGCTGGTTGTACTTTTCTTCATTTTTATGAGATTTTTGGCCAGTTACAGTCAAATTTCTTTCTCATAAGTCCACCTCTGATGTAGCACGCGCAAAACATGAAATTTCGGTTACGGCCAGATCAAGAAGAAAACACTGTTTCCCGTCCGATCAACGTTAGTTAAGCTTCTTAGAGCGTCACTGAGTAGTGTAGTGGGAGACCATATGCGAAATTGACGTGCTGTAATCTTTTTTTCTCTTCAAAGGTAAACCTTTTTTTTTTTGGTAATAAAGTAGCGTATCTGACTGAGTTTACGAACGCCTTCCGCTCATAGCGAGCACACACTTTCTTTATGTAAAGAATAAATCACCAAAAAAAATTACTGAGACTTTTTTGAAAATTATTTTCTTCTATGTCCCGTATTTGTAAAAATACCGCACTTTCTAGAGGCTGCCCTTGACGTCCCCGAAGCTTCTTCGCCCTCGGCGATTGAGCGAGCATTAGCTGGCTCCAGCACATTTAAACTTCTCAAAAGACAAATCCTGAACTTCGGTTACAAGCTTCCTGGAGCAAGATTATTTTTTTGGTTTAGCGTCGTGTAAATCAGCTAATTCTTTCGCAGCAATTGCATGCCTATGAGTCGCGCCATGTGTTTCATTTTCAAGTTCAGAAATAGCCGTCTTCAATAGGCTCATTTGGGACCCAAAAGCATAACTGATTAATTTATGAGCCATACTTTCTGGTTCAGTTACATTTTTCTAAATTTGCAGCTTTTCTGACCCTGAAGCTCTAGTGGGCGTCACGGGACATTCGTGCGGCAACTTCTGGTTTAACCGGATTGGGACTCTAGAAATTGCATATTCAGAGTCGTATGAAACTAGACCTGCGGTTTTTAAAGCATTCTTTGCGTTAGTAATTTTGAAAGCCGCTTTTCGTGCTTGCTTATACAACTCAATAAAGTCATCCTTAGTGATGCGCACCGAGCAATCTGACAAATGTTCGTACACCATTTTATCTGCGGCAAGCCCATGGGAATGGGGTTTCAAAGAGTTAAAACGGTAGATATCAAGATGCCTTAAGAGATCAGAATTGTTTTGAAGCAAATTGACGGCGAAGATTTTATTTGCGCTACAAATTTGGTTAAACGCTGGTGTCAAGTCACATACATGTCCATCAAACACCAAAAGTCAATAAATACCTTTCGTAAGTGATGTTTTTTGCAATACAAACAATTTTTCAAGCCATTCAATTGGAAATTCATTATCTAGGATCTCTCGGAAACTATAATCCCCCTCAAATTGTCGTACCATAGCTCGATAATTTGCACCCATTTGAAGATGATAAATGGGTGCAAAACTTTTAACGATGCAGATTCCAGATTTCTTTTTTGGAAGACCATTCCACAACAAAGTATTTCTGACCCTTTTTATAACCGCTATTGTTGAATTTATACTCATGAAAAATCTATTTTCGTTAATTTTGTACACATCGTGCGGGTGAATGCCGTATTGAACAATTGAACCACGAACAAGAGAGAACCGTTATTTCATAATATCTTGCTTTTGGTAGTTTCCCTAACCCACTTAAGTACTCTAGAAAATTTTTGGTTAAGTCCGGGGTTTTTTTTGACTCATTTCTGAATCATAAAAGCATAGACTATTCTTGGCGGAGTAATACGACGCGTCGCGAGAAAAAAAATAGCCATTTTGACAAAATCAGGGACTTTTTGAGCTAGAAATCGAGAATAAATACTTAGTTACCTTTTCTAAAGAGATTTATCTTCTTAATCGGTCATTAATTTTATCTTATTAGCCACTTCTGTGCGACTTTTGGTGCCGTGCGCTCGCTGGTACAAGCTTTCTTTGGCCGCATTAAAAGCCTTAGCTACTACCTCATAAGATACGAAATTTATGTAATTTGTGGTGTTTTTTTTTTTTGCTGTTAATCAGATCCGATTCTATATTTAGGGAAACAACAGAGTAGATGAGATATTACATGGCATCATGGGCGGTGGTAAAAAGAAAAGAAAAAAAAATTGAGACGCGTTTTCTTTTTTCGTTCGCAAATGGTGCGCGTTCGTAAACCCGGTCAGATAGTTATGTCTTTTTACCAAGCTTGATGCCCATTCTTCTCGAACTGTGAGCGGTTGGGCCGAATTCGCAATGCGAGTAGAAAATATACAATTTTCCGTACACTAAAGGAGTGCTATTCCTATGAAATATATGAAAATACCCCCTAATGATATCCATTTTAGTAATTCGGATTTAATTACCTCCAAAAGAAGCTTTATTGAGAGTGATAAATGACACCTTTTAGATGATCTCTAAGGGTCGAGTGGACAACATTAAAAAGCACACAACCGACCGAGAAAAAGCAAATTTACTTTTCCTGAAATGTCCAGAAACTTTCATACTCTTCTTCTCATAGTCAGATCATTAGACGTGTAATTCATGGTGTGGGTTTGAAAAAAGACGCGTCTCGTACTTCAAGCGCGGGGAGCTTTGTGCGACGCAACTTCCTGTTAAATGGGCAGATTCCAACCAGTACAGATTTTAATCTGGTCTAAATTGACAGCAAATTTCTAATGTTTGCTCTTATTCCTCCGAAAGTAAAATATTATTTCATATTGTTACTAAAAATTCAATTCTTTTTTTAGTGTTAGGATTAACTGAGAAGTCCTAGTTGTGTTGGAAAAAAAGTACTCGTACAAGGCCCCACATTGTACATCTAGGGTCTGAAAAAACGGTGTAAATAAAGCAAACTTTTATTTTCAAGTAGACTTTAGACAATTCCATGGATCTTTCAAGCCCATAAAGGGATAAGCATTGTCATAAACCTCGGAGATCATGTTCGTGCTAGGGGCTGCGAGCGATAATCTTAAATATCTTGATAGAACAATTTTTCTTTTAAAGCCCTTCAAGTTTATTGATAGAGAATTTTTCAATATCAAATAGGAATTATAGCCTTTTTTTTCAGTAAATTGGATGTGATGCTTTTAAAGTATTTGACCTGATGAGATTCGTATTTCAGCGCGATGTCAAAAGGCCCAGTGAACAATAATGATTTTGATGCCAATTTTTTTATAGATTAGACACCCGATATTTCTAATGGCTTTATAATTTAATCCAAGGTAATATCAGAGAATTCACCGGGAAAAAAAGAAAAAAAAAAAACTGGGACGTTACTAATAGCGTCGCGACTTGTGGTCCCTAGTACCATTTTCCAAGAACTCAATAATAAATTGAGTACCCCACCCAAAAGCAAGAAAATTAAATTAGATTAGGTTCTATAATTTTCTTATATCTTTTAAGTATCTATCAGTATGTATAAAAATTAATTTTATGTATGTTTGGTATTTTTACTGAACAGTTTTGTACATCTCAATTTTGTACGTGGTAAGAATCTCATTTTAAAGTCTCGATCAAAACTGAGACTAGGTTTCTACCATAATTTTTTCAAATACAAAATGAATTAATACATTTTGAGAGAGGAACATTATCCATCCAAGAAAATTATGAGAAAAATGAGGGTTTGTCCTTATGTGTTATCTTTCGCCTGGGATCTTTTCCCAGAATCCTTGCGGGTGTCCATCCAAAGCACGCCTCAGGAACTTGAGGCGAAGTATAGGACTTCACAATTGCCCCCAAAACAGACCCACCAAGAGAATATGACGATTCTAATGCAAAGATTTTATCACGAAGAGTCAGAAGAATACGTGTTTGATGAAATAAGGCAATCATTTGTCTGCCGAGGATAACCGCTAGAATTACTGAGAATAAGGGATGCCAAATGTACTCAAGAGAGTTTCGGGGTAGTGTATTACTCTACATTTTGTGAAGCTCCTGCCAAAATTGCAACTTGAATTACACAAGTCACAAATTATAGCTTATCGAGTAGGGTGAAGACAGACAGGTAATCTCCCACATGGATAATTCTTACAATATCATAAAAAATTTCGTGAAGAGGTGGTAGGTTATTGAAGAAAATACTATGAATAGAGCTGAGTGATCAGAGATTTTTCTGGAGATCTATTTAATCTTTTCATCTACGTGTCAAAGAGTCAAGACAGTTACTTCCGTAGAAATCTACAGGATTCCAGAAGAATGACTTCGAGATCCATACTCCAAAATTAATGTAGGCTAAGCAGGAAGCTGCGGTGTTGGCATTTCAGTCTAGAGGTAACATCCAGTGCATTCTCTGATCCATGCAGCTTTTTTAAGTGCAACAATATCTTGTAGTCCAACCTTAAATTATTTGCTTGAGTCGGCAAAAAGCCAATTTCTCAGTCACACTAGACGAATTTTCCATCCTCCTCTTCAGAGTCTAAAAGATTAGGTTTGATTCTCGAAAATCTTGCCAAATTGTTTAATAGAAGCGTTTTTCTACCTGGGAAAATCAAAAAAACAAAGAATTCATCAGCTAAACGACTTGAAATGAAAAAAAAAAGATTGCAGCACAACAATTTCGCATATGGTCTCCCACTACACTACTCAGTGTTGCCCTCAGCCGCTTAACTAACGTTGATCGGACGGGAAACAGTGTTCTCGACTGGGTATGGCCGCAACCGAAATTTTCCTTTTACAAGGGACCAGGTTACCACGCATTTGTGAAGGAAGATTCCCAAAATAAGAATATTTCAAGCACCAGAAGAAGACCCACAAAATACCGACGAATCAAAGCAACATATCCATATATTTTTTTGGCCCTTAAATCTGTATTTGGAAAGGAAAATCAGACATAACATCTCTGATATAAAAGTCCTTTCAGGATTGTCAACCAAGCCCCATGAATCTGTATTTCAATGGGATTGATCATAGGCTGAATTGATGGTTCCCAGTGGCGTTCCACAACTTAAATCTGACGGACTCTCAAAAAAGCTATGTGTTATCTGGGCTTATTTTGGCACATATAACTGGCGAGTTGAACTTTGATGGATATATGGTTTCCTCCAAAAAGATCACGATCCAATCACCGGCATTATAGATAGCCAGGAGTATGAATAGATTTTGTCCATACAATTCTTCATGTAAACCAACATTCGCAAGTCGAGGTCCCTTAATCATGAGCACGACCTTCAACGAAACCAGATAGTTTCTTGAAGAAACGTATTCGGAAGAGCTTAGACTAGCTTTAGAATAATTCTTATTTGAAAGCTGCCTTGTGCAGAAGACGCAGTTTCTTTTTCATGATATGGTTGGATAATCAGGAATAGTCGCCTATAATCACCAAAAAGGACGACCAGCTTATCAAAACTTGCCCTCGACCAATGCCTTCCCTGCGTGCTGTCTCGCCACGAAAAAAGAATAAATAAAGCAACCATTTTGTCCCCAATATCCAAAATCGTCGAGATAATTCAACTGAGTACTCTGATATATGAGCAATCACGGATATAGCTCCACATCACTCGGATAGCTTTGGTGAAAATATTAGCCAGTGGTTGATGGAAGAGAGCTTGAACAATCAGCAATAAAAGGAAGGATCATTTTTCGAAAATTCAGATAAACAAGCACACATCGAACGGGAAGGAATTTTTAACAGAGGTGACTGAAGAGGATCGCTTCACCGGGTAGATTGGGACGAATTGTTGGTGGGTGATAGATATAATTAGACAGAAATAGTCATTTTATGTGGGTGTATAAATATTTAACATTTTGTTTGGGAATTATGGGAACATTTTAAGTAAGGTGGTCTGATACATTGAACGTGAGGGGGTCGTTGAGATAAGATTGCTCAAGCCCCTGTTTTAGCACGCGCACGTCTATCGTGCTGAAAAATACGCTGTCGAAAAATATCAACGCGTAAATTTTCTCCGGGCCGCGTCGTCGACGAAAAAAACAAAAAGAAAAAAAAAAAACAACGCACCATTTTTTCTTCCACAGAAAGAAACCCAACACAACCATGAGTCCAAGTGATAAAGAATAAGAACATAAGGCTGTTCAGATATATCATCGCAATATTTTATTCCAGATTCGTGACTTGCCGTTGTCATTTCCGTTAAACTATGGAAGGACACGGGTCTGCCAAAGATTTTATTCCATACAACCCCATCATCCCGAAATCATAACCCTTTAAAGAACATGCAAACTCCTTTACTTCTGGAATTAATTGATTGATTTTAGTGCACCCGCAATGGATGAATTGCTGCTTTCACCCGCTTGAAAGAACTTCATTTTTTCTTTTCAATTCTGCTACAACCTCAGGTCCTTCTGTTCTTTCATTTGCTGATCATAACTTACAGTTTTTAGTGTGATGGTGTCGCTGATTTCTATTCATTATCGCGATTTAACCATTCTCGTTTCATTGAAGGTGCTAATCCTAAAGCGATGCCAGCTTCTGGGCCTTTTTTCTAGGGAACGGTATTTGAAGAAAAGAAAAGGTTCCTTCCTTCGCGTGTATCGAAACCCAACCAGGCTGACGCACAGTCTTGCGGTACTTTTGAGGATGGTTTGTCGCCAGAGCCATTTAATCGCACTTTAAGCAGTCATTAAAGTGCGAGGGGAAACCTATATCGATATCCTTTGCCGATTTGCTTTTGAAGGTTGATATTTGAGACTCGTTTGATATGCGCACTATCCGTTGACCAGATTCGGAGGTCTTTTGCTCAACTGCAAATTCGTGCTCTCATCCATCCAATATTTGCTTGCAATCTTCCCATCAATATGCGTGCTATTGGATTACAAAATAAAGGACATCTTCATTTTATTTTCGCTTTGCTGCTTGAATCATCGGTGCATTTATTGTACACTGCAAAAGAATGTTGTGTTGGTTTCTGGACTAGGCACTCTTCAACATTCCTGAACCAGAAACAGGATTTTTCGCAGTTTTCTTTCAAAACCAGCTTAGAGAATATTGTGGTTTCACCCGGAGAAGTATATTTTGGCCATCATGAGGGAAAATACTCGCAAGTTGTATCCCTTCACCCGTTGTTATTTTTGGCTGTGATTGCCGAGACATTATTGGTCAAGAGAATCAGGTCAAGCTTCCTGAATCTACGGATGATATGTGAAAGTTCTGAAGCTATGTTGCGTTATTTTGGTTGCATAACCTGAGCAAATTGCAACAAATTTTATGAGAATCTGTCATGGTAACTACGTTTTCGGTTTCAAGTTCTCCTTTAAGACTATTTCAAGTAAAGGAATATTACAGTGATGTCGACCTGACTTGTTCGCGAAGCCTTTGTTTACGATCTTTGCCAACGGTTACAGGAGGGTCATAGTCAGATGTTTCACTCAATACCACTGATGTTAATACCATGGTTGGAACCGGTATAATTTTAGTATTTCGATCCACTTCGTTGCTGAGATTTTTTTCAAGTTTTCCTGTTGTAAGTGCTGGATCAAAGTCCTTGTCGCTGCTGTACTTCGCCGGTAATTCCCATTAAAATGGCCGTTGCTGTACCCACTTCGGGACGGGGATTTCATTATACCTAGCGCATTTCAGATACATCTGCAGTGGAAAATAATGAATGGGGACTTCTATTCACGTTGATCAATGGATTGCCATTCGTTCCACTAAGCCTGCGTGCAAGCAATCATGAAATGTCGACCGGCTGAGTTGGCGGTGCTGGTGGTGATATCGTTACCTGGACATCAAATTCTATTTATATATACGATGTTTCAGTGGTTTTAAAGTTGCAGGGTGTGGCTGGATGCTCAATTTGGCTTACGAAGTATCAAGAACATTATGAATCCGGATTATTATGGGGCGGCGCTCTCCTTTTCTGGATTCTCTTGAAGAATTTCGCACCTTCTAGGCGTTGTTGATAGGGATTTTTCACTACTACATTCGTGGATTAATGTCCCTATAATGTCCTTCGTCTTGCCATGTTTGTTTTTGATGTTATATCGCCGGCGAATGCCCCTTTAAAGAGCTTTCTTCATGGGATTCTGGTGACGTGATTGATCTGGTCGGCCTTCTTGCCAAACATCTCAGTGTTTCATGCTGTATACATTCTTCAGATCTATACTTTTGCAGCGTGTACCAAGTGCTGGCTTCCTATCTGTGGATTATTGGCGAGCGAGTACCATTGACGGAATCTTCATGCGTCGTCTCCCAGTTCGAGGAAGTTCTTCGATGTTTGAAGAACCACGCTGGTCGACCTCACCACAGCTGATTGCCAATAAGTGCCTGGCCAATGTGGAGGTAGGAATAACCGGTGGTCGCTTGATGATGTCTTAGTTCTGGATCCCACCATTTGTTTAGGACTTTTTGGAGGCTGCATTGTGGTTCAATAGGGCGTGAACGTTTTTGATGGGTCGCATTATGATCCCTTATGTTCACATTTCGATTCCTATATCTAGACTTCTCGTCCGATTCAGTTGCATAAAATGGTTGACGGATTTACATGATAAGACCCTTGCTGTGAGAGGGACCCATTAACTATCGATTGCGTGGGCATAAGTTAATGATGTGAGAGATTTTAAGAACAAGGGGTACGCTAAAAACGGCGATATGTCTGGAAGTTCATTTATCAGAAAAACAAAGGTTTAGTCTGCGGTGAGAGCCAGATTAAACTTAAAAACAACGAAAAGGGACAAGACAAAAACGGCAAAGATCCCCCAGGCTTCTGGTTGGAAGTTTTGTTAGAGTCCGAGAGACAAATGTTATCAAGAAAGAAAAAAAAAAGACGGAGACGCCAAAAACGGTAGTCACATTTTGTTCCAAGTTCTATGGCTCGGAAGTGGATTATAGTCTGAGAGACACGGTTTATT
Organism: Metschnikowia reukaufii; assembly: GCA_003401635.1. NCBI lineage: Eukaryota > Fungi > Ascomycota > Pichiomycetes > Serinales > Metschnikowiaceae > Metschnikowia > Metschnikowia reukaufii. The sequence goes on from CM010599.1 coordinate 3,365,426, forward strand.
AAGTGGAATATAGTCTGAGAGACATGGTTTATTAAAGAAAAAAAAGCAAAAAGTTGGGGAAAAAAAGACACGCTAAAAACGGCAAAAGTCTGATGTTGATTGTGGTTTTCAGGAAGTGAAGATGGATTATTCTAATGTTGGATAAAACTACGTGGTACTACTACGCCATTCGTGGACATGACGTGGAAAGTGTCGTGAGCGATACGACCGATTGACGGTGAGTTAATCGCTGCAGAATTTTGGTTCGGTGATGCGAGGTGGATGTTAATATACCTCTTGTTCATGGGCGACGGACGTGTGTTGGTTAGTGTATCAAGAAGTATACTCCAGACCAAGCATAGTGAATGTTGGCGATTTGGAATAGCGAGTTTCGAGTCGATGTGTTGCGGGATACTTGCTATAAGCCAGTGCAACTGGAAGTATGTCTGAGGAATGTAAGTCGTGCAAGTTTGAGGTCTTTGAAGTGAACCAGGAATGCTTATCGGAGTGAAACTGATCAACTCTTGTTTCATCCAGCTCAAAGCGGTGGCCACCCAAGACTTGAGTTTACCTTTGCACGACAAATTTCTAAACATGGTCATTCTTCTGGGCACTGGCACGGCAGATCTTCCTAAAGTAACACCGACTAAACTACGCTGGGTGTTGTGCTTCCGGGGCCTAAACAGGCCGG